>JAEIFU010001675.1:0-61459 GCA_018904235.1 Lordiphosa stackelbergi | reverse complement strand
ACATATAAATTGAGCAGTTTTAATATAAAATACAAGCGTTTATACGATAATCGCTAGTGATTTCTGTGTCACCCCCGTATATGTGAAATGATAAGAATAAGGTCGGCTACTAGATCATAGGTCGGTAAAACCGTACCTATTAAATCTACTTGGCCTTGAGCAGTCGGTTTCAAATCGCTCAACTTTTGTCATCTAATCTAGTAGCCGGGCATATTTGAGGCACTTCACATAAACAAAAACTTGCAGTTTTATTGCGAAATGCAAGAGTTTATACCAAAATCTCTAGAGATTTCTGAAACGCACCCGTATAATTTTTATCGGCCCCCGATTTAGAAACGTTTCAAATGAAATAAATTATTAATGAAACGCAATCATTCAAATTCATTCACATTTGTTTTTTTTTTTGCAAAATTCAACAGTTTGTATGTACATTTTATCAGCTGCGGCTTGATGCTTGACAAATTCTCTTTACGCATTCTCGAGCATTAAATTTAGTCTGTGGAAATAATTCTTAGGAAAACCCCAAAATTTAACCAAAATAATAACGCAAAAGCTTACATTCAATTAAACATTTCATTCTTTAAACTTTTGTTTGCAAAATATGTTGTTGAAATAGTTCCCATACAAACATAAAAGTAGATCCGAAATAAGTTCGAAATTGTTGAAATAGTTACAATACAAACATAAAGTAGATCCGAAATAAATTCACAAGAAACTAAGAAGAATGTTCAACTCATTTTACGAACCACATTCCATAATATGTGGATTTATAAAAACTTTAAGCCAGGTCTGCCCGATTTTCTTACCTAGCTAAGGTATAGGTACAAGGTAAACGTCAGAAAATATACCTACGTAAGGTACAAGGTAAACGTACAAAAATGTTACTTTAAAATATAAAAGCATGGTTCATCTAATTTTAATAGTAATGAAATAGACAAAAAGCATAAAATAACAAAAATAAATTTACTTTATTACAAACATTGGGCGTATTCAGCAGTTAATTCCGATTAGCGATTACCGATTTACGATTGGCAATTGCTGATGAGTCTCTGTTAAATGGAATTAATTTCAGCCTTTAAGATATTCTGTGGCTTTAGTACTTGTTATCAATAAAAAACACTCACACAAAATCTTCAATATTTATGGATTGGTTAAAAAGAAAATTTCATACACAAAGGTAGGCTAATCCAGTTATCCCATTTTCCAACTCATACTATTTAGCAAACATGTTTGTTAAAATTTTCCAATCCCAATAGGTAATCACTGTATTCAGGAGGTAAAATTAGCAATCGTGAATCACAAATCGTTAATCGGAACTATCTGCTGAATGGGCCCATTTTATTGTAAGGGCTTAAGTCCAAATATACATTTTGATTTTATTTACTATACATTACCATAAATTTGTAGGAAATAATATCTACGCCAGGGATAAAATTTAAAATTTTTTTTTAAAAAAAAAAATTTATTTTTTTAAAAAAAATTTTTACTTTTCTATCGGGGGTGTCACAGAAATCTCTAGAGATTTTAACCTCGGTTGGTTTGCAAATCGCTCGAAAAATCCGTCGGTGTCCCAGAACTTCAAGAGATTTCATTTTCTTATTTGAAAATCTAGTTAGAACAGACTCCAATTAAAATTGGTTAAATTTTTAGTTATGCGGTTAATTTGATGTTCAACTAAAATTTTTTGATTTTAATAAATGTTTTATGATGCATTTTAAAATTATAGTTCAAATTTGATACATATTCTTCTTAAATAAAGTTAAAAATTTAAATATTTGTGCAAACTTGGCTTGGCCACCGTTGAGGAGCTGTATAGCCGGCTGGTACCATTCAGCTGGTGCCACAATCCCAAAACGGTGCCACTGATGTAGAAAGTTAGGTGAAAGACTTTGGTTGTTTTTCCTAATAATTATTGAAACGCAAATTTCAATGTTTAAATTAATTAAATAGTTTATTCATTTTATGCAACCTATCCAGAAAATAATTTTGTGTACAGTTCCAAAATTAGTTTTGCTTGTCAAAACTATTTGGGTGGTGAATAACAAACACGAGATTTGAAACCAACCGAAAAGATTTCTATGACACCGAGAATTGGTTTTTGTTACTTTAATCCGTATAAATAGGTTCCTCAAAATTAAAAATTATTCAAAAAATGTCAAATTTTGGGCAAAAAATGTGTTTTTGAAGGCCTATTTCATTTCATTTTTTGTGATTCTGTAGAACGGAACATTTTATGATAGACAAATTAAACATTAAATTCATTGAGTAAGTAGCGAAGCGCGCGGGTGTACTAGTATTTTATACAACGTTTCTTCTCTTTTAATATTTTTTTAACATAACAAGAGTTTTGAATATTTCGTCACCTATTCTTGTTGCTTTTTGGTGCATATTGTTGGCTAGTCTCACCTTCAAATACTTGTGTAAATTTCCAGTAGATTTTTGATCAAACTTAATTGTTTTGTTTACACAAAGTTTACATTTGCCATTCGGGTTGCAAAATGTTCAATTCAAGATCAGCGGTGAATCTTAATTCCCTTCATTATTTGGTGAATGATCAGTCATTGTTAACTATAATAAAGTTTATATTTGACGAGACCATGCTGATAAAATTTTAGCACGAATTTTACAATGCAACACAATGTAGTCTGCTTTTGTTGAGTATTTCTTGGAAACAAATGCCCTAAATTAGGGTGACCGAAAATCCTTAAAATCCCAAAAGTGTAGAGATGATAGATGATTTAATACAACAATTGATATCGATACTTGGGCGCGAAGAAAAATCACGAAATTACAAAAAGTATCTAGTACTTTACCTATTGACAAGGTATTTGAAAATGAAGACCTAGGGTAGTAGGTTGAAAGATACCCAAAATTGTATCTAGCTACCTAAGTATTTGTACCTAGGTACTTCCAAAAACTGCCCACAGCGTTTAAGCACTCCGAGCAATCGTTGAAGTATTGCGCATAGCGATAGCAGAGTCCAATTCATAGTATACTGCATTCAACAACTTTGTATTTATTTCTCTCTTCTCTTGCTCTCCCATGTCTCTTGCAAAATCGAACGCAACAACACATAAGTATGTTTGCGTCGTCTTCAGCGTAGATCTAGTTTTTGGCGACAAATGAGTTGGTGTGCATCAGACAAACACACTCAATCACGCTCTCAATAATCGCTTCACTCTTTTTGGCATTGTTGTGTCAGAAATAGTCTCTTCATTTTTATTGGAGTCTACGCCGCCATAAGCTGGCTCTACGCTACTCATTTATAGTCATTGCCAAATTTGACAAATTAAAACTTTGATAAGAAAATAAACCATAAGTAAAGTTGTAAAATATCGAAAGAAAACTTAAAGGTTTAACAAGTACTGGAACCGATCCTCGAGCCGAATCTTAGTCCTTACTGTAAGTTCTGACACCCAGCAGATTTTAAGAGGTTGTCAGTCTGGCTTAAAACCCAATTGGTATCATAATGAAATGACATAAATATTCGCCTGCGTCTCCATTTTCTCTGCTCATTTGTACCTCTCTAGTTCATGTAAATTGTCAAAAAATAAGAGCAGACACATTTGATTTGTTGAAAAGAAGCAAGTATATTTCGAAAGCGACTGGTTAATAAGGGATACTCAGGCAAATAACGCTCACTCCTATACTCATGCTTATAGTTCCTGAAAACAAGTTCTTTTCCAACTCTGTTGTACGATGTAGAAATATAAGAAAGCATTGTTATGAAATTTGTCTTCTTAATTGTCACGATCTCGATTTTGTCTTAAGACCAGGAGTGCACAAAACCTATGCGCATAGGGATATCCGCGCGTATAGGTCTCACGCATAGCTCATGACTAAGCGTAGTGCAACAACAACTTTATATGTGTTCTCTTTACACTTTCTTTCCGAGTGAAGCTGTTGTAGTTGGCTGCGAATGATTTTTTTTATTGTTTTCCGCGCGTATAGCCTTCACGCATAGCTTAACTGAGCTAAGCCTACTAATACTTCTTGTGTGTTCTCTCTTCTCTTTCATTTTATCTAGACTACGATTTTGCTATACGCTTGTTGGAATTTTAGGCTGCGTGAGCGCCATCGCTGCCCAAATTCCGTGTAACAAATTCCTTTATGCGATCATTGTACATTGTAGGCTCTCTAATGAAATCCTAGCCAATTCATTTTGCCAAAATTTTTGCCAGCTGATGGATCAAATTACAACAGAAAAAGTAAAGTAAATTCAACCCAAACAGAACAAATCGTTGCACCACAGACACAAATAAAAGGGAAAATAGAAATAGATACATGAGGGTCACAAATTTTTAGGGGAGGTTAAGCAAAATGCCATGGATGGCTGCACCCAAAACTACCAAAAGTGATAAATGAGTTGTCCAACAAAATAAAAAAACATTACTATCAGTTATTCTTTAACTCAACTAGACACGATTTCTAGTTTTCTAATTATATCAAACAAAATCACAAAATCAAATACAAATTCTCCCGCCTAATGAAGCAACTAAAGTTTTCTTTATTTTTTTTTTGTGTGGTTTTTGCGGTCTAGAAAATGCATTGCAATTGAGATCCAAGATAAGCCATAATTTTGTGGTCCGTCTAGGGAGAAAATTTCCAAGAAATTGTGTTACGCCTTTCAGTTCTTAACCAGCTTAAGCTGATTGACTTTCCATTTTTTTGTTTTTTTTTTTGATGGTATCATTATAAATTTTTTGGTTCCCCCTAACCCCCGCTCTACCCCTGCGTGAATGTGTTGTAATCTAATGCTTATTAAACGCTTTTTAATGCAAGCGCCTGATAAACAGAGACAACGTCCAGGCAAACCGAACACACGCAACACCGATTTGGGATTTGGAGTTTTCATGTGCGCCACGTGAAAACATTTAAGCACGCAACATGCAAGCTGAAGCTGAAGCTGAAGCTGTGACTGTGGCAAGTGTTGCACGCGACGCCCGTTGATAATAAATTGTATGAAATTATCTACACACTGGCACACGAGCTGCCAAGCGGCCGTTCGGTCGGACGGAGGACGGAGGGTGTGTGACCAATTTCTGGGTGGTGGGTCAATCCTGCCCAGCTTGAGAATCAAAGCCAAAGCAGGTCATAAAAATTATCGCCCTCAACACACAGGGACAGAGGCAGAGCAACAACTTGCTTCTCGGTAATGTTACACCGGGGAGCATTTTTCCAGCTCTTTTCCTTCTGCTGCAGTTTGTCTCGGGGGAGTTTTCATGAAACAATTTTTTATAGTGCCTAGTTTGGACTCAACAACAACAACACAGCAACAAAAAAGTGTTACAATTGCTGCAGCTCATTTTTGCCTTTTGGCTTTTGTGTAATTTTCCAAGTAACCGGAGACTGTGCAACGCCACAGACTCAGTCTCAGCTCTCATGTGCATTATGCGAAAATTGGGCTAAGTAGCGGGTTACTTGGGTTACTTTTGGTGCACTTTCTTTTCTTTCTTTTCTGTTCATGTAAATGAAGTCAAGTGCCGAACGGCGAGTAACATATTATTTCTTCAATCACATGATTGCCGCCAAATGGAAGGCTAAGCAGCTGCAGGCTGAAATTTGACAGAGGGAACCTATTGAAACAAATTGAAATTCCAATATGCTTGTTGAAGGAATAGATTAAGGAAGTAATTGCAAAGAAAGTTGTTTTCGACATGGTCACCTCAATCGATCCTTTGCCTGAGTCCAATGAGGGTTTAATTTTAGATTCAAACAAAACTACTTAGAAAGGTTAAAAGAGAATGAAAAATTATTAAAGTCTTGAGACTAACACAAATTTGGTAATGCATTCAATTCCAAAGATTGTGACTAAATAAACACAAAAAATAATCTTGAAAAATTTAAGATAAAAACTTGAGCAAAGTTCAAGAGGAAATAAAGAAACGGAACAACTAAAAAATTTTAAAAAAATAAATCAAAATTACAAACGGACTAAATTTTTTCAACAGCCCTTGTAAAGTAAGGGCCTTTTCTGGTTTCCAGCTGGGAATAATCTCTTTCCAAATCAATTTTTCAACATAAACTTTGTTCCTTAACACATTCAATATATCACAACTCGACAATTCCATCAACTATATATAGGGACTTAGTTAACTGTTCAATGTGTTTGCCAAAAGTCAACCTTATATCCAAATATACTCCAAAGATTTATGTCCTATATGAAAGGGAGCAGTTCGTCGTAAGAACATACCTGACAGATATCACGGACGCAGAGTATGATACATTTCTACACTGGGCCTGGTTTAAGCCAATGCTCCAACGCTTAAACGGTGTAGATACCGTTGCATAATATCATAGCATTTTATACGCAAAAATCTCTTGCCAGAACGGCCGTGTCGTCCTTAAAGGTGGCAAAAAGTAGAAGTTCTCAATTGGAATTGGAAGGAAGATTAGGTCCAAGTACACTTCCCTGAGGAATACCTGCTCTTATGGACCTTGCGCTTAATTCAGCTCAGTCAATCATCAACGAGAAAACTCTCTCCTAGAGAAAACTTTGCACTATTTCGAAGTGTTGGGGAGAAAGTAAACTTTTGATCTTGAACAATAGACCATCGAATGCCTGTTTAACCTCTACAACATCAAGCACGTATTCCTTAGCTTCATATATCCATCCATAATAAAATTGACTATCCGATTCAATTGTTCCGGTGTGCCATGGGAACTTCCTAAAGCCAAAATAGAAAGGGGAGATCCTACGTCATAATTCATTCAGGGCCGATATTCGGTTAAGGTTGAAAAAATGTTGACACTGATAACAAAAGGCTAATAGGGCGGTATACTCCCACCTCAGAGTTATCTCCTTTCCAGGCTTATGAATCATCACAATTTGGGCTTTCTTCCAGCATTTAGGAAAGTAGCTTAAACATATGACCAGAAGGAGTAAAAGCTTTAGGAAACTGTTGTCCAGGCCATCCTCACCTGGTGCCTTCTTATTATAGAGGTCCCTAATTTTCTCTCACATTCTTAAGCGTTGCAGGGAGATGGTGCACAGAGAAAATCACATTATAATCTTGAATAAAAGGAAACGGTTTCAGAATTCGACAGATTATTTTAGTATTATTTTATTCATTCTGAAAACTTATATAAATGTTGCTAATTATTTATCCGCCGGTACATTTATTTGAACTGAGTACCTCAGGTGATTGACTAAATGGCCTTTAGCTAACTTAGTTATGGTCCGTCACTTCTTATACAAATTATTCGCGGTAGGCTCCATGAACTCAGCACCAAGATTATTTCCGCCAGCTGAGTTCTTTTAGTGCAACTGGTTTCGCCTAAAAAATGACGGCCAATAGCCGATTGAGCTAAGTGTGACCATGCCAACGAAAGCTTCACTGTGAACGAAACGTTGTGATTCAGGGATGTCAATAATTCTATTGACGCAATTTCTTCGGCTATTTGATGTAACCTAAATGGCTTAAATCTATCCTCAAGATGCAAAGCAAATTCTTCCGCTTGTTAATGCGCGGACTTGGCCCTATATTCCCGCAGTCTTTCGAATAGGAAGTTTAGAACTCTTTAATTAAAGTACATAGTTGGTGCTTAAATCAGGCGTTAAGCTCTCAAGAAATTTTTTTTTTTTTTTTGTAAAGCGGTGAGTGAGGCGTTTCTTTTTTTAAAAAGAATGTCTTGGTCAACAGCTTTCTATACTCGATTTAATGCCACTTCTTCAAATCGATAGACTCTATCCACATTAGAGTTAAAATTAAATAATATAAATTAAACTTGGGATATCCGAAGAGGCAAGAGGGGGTTTATAATACATAAGAAAAAATATAAAAAATGTGGGGGGTTGGCATCCCCAATTGTAAGCTTGCCAGATGGGGCTGAGTGCGTGAGAGAGGAGAGATAAGTGGTAAGCCAGCCGTAAAAATATAGTTTGTCAAATAAAGTTTTTACCTGCTCATTAAACAAAGAAAATTAAGACAAGAATAAAGCTGAGATAAAAAAACAATAAATTAAAGATTAATTAATTAGATCATTTCAAATTATCCTACATTATATTTAAAATATATTAAAATAAAATACCCCGTTTATACACAAATTAAATATCATGATAAACGCCCTGTAAAGTATGCTATGAAAATTAATATTGAAAATTGAGAAAAATTATATTTTAAATTTGACTTAGCGCTAATTAATTTTTAATTTCTTTAACTGCTCCAACAATCTAAGTGAATGTTCAGTTTGGAATATTTATAACACTGCGATATCTGACAGTCTATTATCCATTTCAAATATATAAACGTTTAAGAAATAAAGTTAGCATACTTTAAAGAGCATTTATCATGATATTTTTTGTGTGTATAAACAGAGTAACAAACATAATTAACTTAACTACTGGGATTTAGTTTAAGTTATCTCTCATCCTATGGTGGAATTATACCAGGTGAAGTCATTAAAGAAGGCCGCCTCTTTTGAGGCAAATTGTGCTGAATGGTGAAAAACACTTAGTAAAGCAAAGGGATGTCAACGTGCTCTCACATGTTCCTATCAACTCGTACCTCTCTCGCATGGTGAATTCTGATTGGATACTTACTTTGTTAATTATACCTATGTCTCAAAACCTCCAAATCCCACAAATTATTTGCGTAAGAACACTCTTTAAAAAAATTTTTCCGCTCTTAAATTTTCAAGAATTTTTATTTTGGGAATCGTGCTAAATTCGTTAGGTTCTTAAAGGCAAGAGAATGAAGGAAAGAAACCTTGAGAGAATAGCGAGAGAGAGCGCATGCGCAGTTTGTCGTTGTCAGATGTGAGCGGTCGGTCGTTGATTCATTTCTTGTTGAACATTTCGAGTGTGCAAAATAATGGGATTTTCCCATGCTGAGGCTGTTTTTAAACCTTTTTAAGAAAAAACTTATTTGAAACCGCAAAGATCTTTTCAATTTTTTTAATTTTTTTGCGTTACAAACAGATTAAGCAAAGAAACAAAATGTCTACTGCTTCGTTACGAGGGCTTTCCAAAAGCTCTACGTCAAAATGGGTGGACAAAAAAAAGTGTATAGTGCTGGGCCATGATTTCGTCTCTAGGTTTTATGAAACGAAAAGCAAAACGGGGTTATAATCAGTATAGATGTCATTCTGGTTGATCACCCGAAAAATTTTGTAATTTTTTTTTGACAAACTGGCGGCCATTGAAAAATGAAAATTCGATTTTGGGCCCTTTTTGTAGTTTAGTGTAACAAAAAATAGTACGATTTTTTTTAAAATTATGATTGAAAGTGAGACCAGAATGGTGACAATTCTGCGTCGATTTCACTTTTGATTCATCAAAATCGGTTCAGTGTCTGGGATCTTTTTGATCGCTGGAACTAGAATTTTGTGCTTGTTTACTTGGATCAAGAATTGTCACTCTTACCGTACTTTTGAGAACGAATGCTCTTGATTCAAGAGTGAAATTCTCTATTTTTCCTCTGAGTGTACGAAGACGTCTAAAGAGCTAACACATCTATGATCTCCCTTGGGCCAGAAGTATATAATATGCATTCGATTCTTTGTAAAGTTGGTGCAGTTTTAGCTATAAATGTGGCATAGTGTTCATAGGGTCTGTTAAGTTTTGCTTTCGTGCAAGCACGAAACAACACGAAATAGCCGTATATTTGTTCTACAAATTGGTATTTCGCAAAAAAAAAAATAAACATTTTCAATATTTCTTTCTTTTCGTTTGTGCAAACAGTTTTTCGGCCCAGGTAATGGCTGTCAAGTGCTGTTGCACCACGATTGCCGCGAGTGTGTTGTGGCCGTTTTTGGGGAAAACAATTTTCTAATTACAGTTATACATGGCCAGGTTCTGGGCTAGTATTTTCCAACTAAACAATAATTAATTATTTAAAAAAACAACGGCCAAGCGTAGTCAAGAATCTGCGAGAGGCGAGTCGGACAAGAAGGCAAAGCCAAGTTTTGCCTACGCAAATACGCGAAGAGTATTTTTCCTTTTTGCTCTTTTTTGCTTCCTGGTGGAGCTGGGTGCTGGGGACCGGCTTGGAAATCTTGACGTGGCCGCCACACGCCAACAGCCGTTGCCAATGTGTGTGTGTGTGTGTGTGTGTGTGTATAGCCGTGGGTTTTTTTTCGTCTTGTGATATTAAAAATAAAGGAAAATTAAGCCTGGCAGCCGCGTAAAATGCAAACTTGCAGCCGAAAATGTTGCAGTTATGCCATGTTGTTGCCCACATTTTTGCATGCAATGCCATGAAAATGGGTTTTATTTTTCTTCTCATTTTGTTGTTTGCAACATTTTGAGAAGGCGTTACTGGATTTTCAAAAGTTTCTTTTTTTTTGTGGCTTTGGCTAGCTGGAAGCTAAATCTGAGCTAGAGAGCGATGCTGATGATGATGATGATGATGGCGGCGGTAACGGTGGATGGTGAGAAAAGGTTTGCAAATTGCATTTGAAATGGTTTTAGGGAGACAAAATGGGAGGATCAGATGGGATATTTTCGAAATGGTAAAGTTATGGGAAAGAATTGAAAAGTTTTCTTTAATTACAACCCAAGAGCCAAGACTTTGTCTTTGTCAAACCGCAGCAGCAGCAGATTTGCATATTTGCACTTGATGAAGTTGGAGTTGAGCAGTTGCCTCTGGCCACTGCCAAGATTTTCGGATTCAGCCTACGCGCCAGCGCAGCAGAAAATTATGAAAAATTTTCACAGAATTGCCTTGAGTCATCGTTGGCGTCGCGACGTCGAAACGTTGGCGGAAAACTTTATAATTTGCTAACAAGACGATCGCGACGGGCGCCGTTGCTCGTGGTCTGCAATTATGACAAGTTGACAAACGGCTTAATCTTAATCTCTCTCTGGGGATAGAGATAGAAGCAGAGAGAGAGAGGGAGGGGAGAGATCCAAAAGTCTTCAGCTGAGGCGGCATTTAAATCAATAAAAGACTCGCCTGGGCGCTCGGACATTTATCGCATTTCGGATATCTAATATCAGACCTGAAGCTGCAGCCACGTCCACGTCCTCGTCCATGTCGTCGTGCGACACATGCAAATTGGTCAATGTTGCTAAACAAGTTTCCAGTGCCTGTACTCACCTGCGTACAACAACATGCAAAAATTGGACTGCGGCTGCGTGCAAATAAGGCAAAAGCAACAGCCACAACAGCCACAACAGCCTGTTGCTATAAAAAGGCTGTGTGTGCTGTGTTTAGCTGTGTTTGCTGCTTGGGACAATCAGCCATAAATCTAAATGACTGTCAACCCAAACGGTTCCACGGCAACATGTTGCCAAGAGACTCCGCCAACCGCCAACTCAGACTCAGACTCATTTGCTGCCATTGGCCTGATAAGACGCTAAAATATGCTAAGAAAAAAAATAATATAAACCACAACCACTCTGCCAATTGATATGGCCAGAGCGTTGCATTTATCATAAATTTTAAGCAATTGGAAATTTGAGAAATGCCAAATGATTTGTAATTGATTTTTAAATTTCAAAATTATGAGACACATTCTAGTCAAGTTTATGATAAGCTGGGGAAACAGTTCTGAAGATAGTTCTGCCAGCGAAATCGGGTGTTATAAGTTAAGTTTTTTACACCCAAACAATATCAGTAACCTAGAACCCGCGAAAATCCTGACCTTTGTACAGCAAATAGGGCTACTAGGAGAGTTGTAAACTCAGTAGGGGGGCACAATAGACCAGAATTGAATGCGGTCCCCAATAATAATAATAATAAGTTTCCGGGAATGTTGTTAGGTCCCGGTATCCATCATAGGATCTGGTTGTTTCTGCTGCCCAATTGGTCCAATTCGTTCTTTGTCTCCAAGACTAGCTTAGAGATGAACTTATTGCTGCTGAGCGCTTTGAGCGCTGCTTGGCTATCGGAGAGTATAGCTATTTCTCCATTATGGTAGTTCTTTCCCATATATGAAGTGAGAAAATTTCGAAATTTTTTGAACTTACAAAATTTTTGCAGTTTTTTTTAACTGTCCAACACCTCTCATTTATCCGACAACTTTTGCCAACAGATTAATCTTCACGATAATCTAAACTCATAATTAAATTTAGTAAATTTGGCGATTTTGAACCATTTGACACATACCTCCTGTTTACCCGTTTACTTACCCGTCTGTTTACTAGTGTTGAGTTGTTGATGAGTAAATAAACAAAATTGAGTTGTTCTTTGAACTGAACAAGTGAACATGTTCCTCTTTAATTGTTCATTTTTGTTCAGTGAGTTTTGTTCAGTTGTTCTTGTTCAGTTGTTTTTGTTCAGCTGTTCACTTGTTCAGTTATTCAATAGTGTTGTTGTTTTTGTGAAGAAAATTTAGTTGTTCACTTAAATGAGTTCTCCAAAACAATGGACAGAACGAAACTGGATCTTACAAAACGAGTCTTTGGCAAAGCTCTTTAGGGTTATAGATAGATACCCTGTTTAGTACACTTGGAAACCAATGTTATGTATGGAGAGAACACATTTAACTGGTAAACAGCAATCTATGACAACCTTTTATTATGACAATCTCGAGTCTTCTCAATTTTTTGGACCGTTTGGGTTCCTATTTGCCCGTCGTCAATTGCCAGCTTTTAAATCTGGATAATTAGCTAAAAATTTTATACAATATTGCGAGTTTTTTGGACCGATTGGTTTTTTGTGAGTTTTAATTTCTATTCTGCTATTCAGGGCTGAAACAAAGCCAACATATCAAGCATCTTGAAAATCCGTCCAGAACAAACATTAAGAAAACCCAACACTAGTTTCAAATCAATTAAAATCACCAAATCAATTAAATGAAAAATGTCGTTGCGGAAAAAGAAATTTAAAAAATTTGAATTAAGGAACATTGCTCATTAAATATGAAACATAAATCACTAAAGAAGATATGGAATAGAGAAACTTGAGATATGCAGCGGCAATCTCAAGAGGAACATTAAAACAGCATAACAACTCAAACAAATACAAAAACATGACGAATGAAACAACTGACCAGTATGCCATTATTTTGCAAAAAAAGAGGACAGATTTAAAAAAAAACAGGAAAAAAAGGATGAAAAAACTAAAAACTGGCGAAAAAAAGGACAATAAATTTTTTTTTTTTTTTTTATTTATTCAATAATTTTATGGCATATTCAATGACTTCTACATTAGCCATTTCTGAGTACTCCCCCGTGAACCAATTATGATAAATATTTATCCGCAAATTGTAATTGTGGTAAAACAACTTATGCCGACGCAATCCGAATCTGAAGATAAAGACATGTAAATGTATGTACAACTGATTTAAATTATAATATATATATATAATTTCCTGACGTCTCCACTTGTAGCTGATTTCTGAATTTGGTTTTAAGCAAATTTGTTTGGCTAAATACCCTCTTCTTCCCCACTCAACCATGGCAACGAAAGCAGAGTCAGGGCGGAAAAAAAAAAAAAAAAAAAACAAAAAAAAAAAAAAAAAAATATTAAAAAATACAAATAAAAATAATTTTAAAAATATAAATTAAACTCAGAGACAAAAAGTAATATTTGAGGTTAATTGTCGAATAACACAGTCGTAATCGAAAACGGGAACAGGCCTGGAAAATATATTATTTAATAGTTACCTCCGCTTTAGCTGATTGATCATCTCAACTACAAAATCAGTACAGCAATGTCGAAGGGTTTTCTACAGACTCATCGATTTTCCCTTTTAGCATAGTCACGTTAGATTCGAAATCTTATCCCAAATACAAATCATCTTTAACATGTTGCTTACAATCATCTTCAAGAACATCAACTTAAAATGATGGATGGAAAATTTTTTGACTAGAGTCAGTTAATGCTCAGAATCAAATCACCCAGTAAATTGGTTGGGTCGGCGTTCTTGCTGTGAAAGTTTCTATTAATCCTTGCATGTCCGCAAGAATCGGCTACAAAAGCAGCAAATATAAATAACACTAGTTTACAAAAATAAAAAATAAATGACCCATTTCAACTGAAATATTTTGTAGTGTAGTTTGAATGGTCATCTCAAAATCAATTTCATAAATTCTTGTATGGCTCCGTTTATGAAATATGCATTTTTTCACTTTTTTCGGTAGGTGCTGAGAGGTTTTGGGCCATATCTGACTTCATAACAGACAGATAGAGTCAAGCCAGATATGAATCGAAAAGGTAATTTAGCTGCCAACGATCGCTTCAAACATTGCTTTAAAATCGGTTTAGCAGTTTTGATTCAACGACCAAATATATTTCAAAAATTCCATTTTTTGCCCAAAAAATGCAAGAAATTTCATTTTAAATGCCTAGAAAAATATAAAAATCCAAAAATATTTTTATTTTTTTACTCATGAATCGCACTTAACGAAGACAGTAAGGTATTGGTGAGGAAAATCGTGTCACACGTACTGATGATGGATCAAATTGAACAGAAGAACTAACAGACAAATTTGAGTATTTTGTGTGTTCAAAAATAAACTTGAATTTTTCTTCAACTTCTTGGTCACTTTATGATGTTAGAAGTGAAAAGCCAGAACAAAATTATAATTCAAGAAACGAACAAAAGTCGAAGCAAAAACGGAAATTAATTTTGAATAATCAACGAAAATACCACATTTTTTTGCACTAAATTACCACAGCTCCTGTGTTTGTCTTTAGATTTTGATAATCGTTATCTGGTTTCCTTTCGTGGAAGTGCATTTCATTAGTAGAAAAAAATAAAATAATTTTTTGAATTTTATATTTTTCCCAGGCGTTCATAAATGAAATTTCTCCCATTTTCGAGCAAAAAGCAATTTTCTTGAAATATTTTTGGTTATTGTATTCAAAACTAATTTAGCCGATTTAAAACAATGTTTTACGCAATTACTGGCAGTTCAATGACCATTCGATTCATATCTTTGCTTGACCTTCTATCTGACAATTAAGAAGTGAGATATGGCTTAAATCGTAACAGCACCTACAAAAAATAAAAAATAATATTTCGAAAAACGAAGCATGAAAATTCTTGAAATCGATTTTTGAGATCACCATTCCAAACTACACTAAAAAAATTTCATAGTAGAAATGGGTCTTTTTTGTTTACAAACCAGTGTAATTGGCGTTATTGCATGCGCCGCTTAAAATATTTGCTTTGTGACACTAATCCGTCAAGACTGCAGATCGAAAATGCAATTTCAGCTCAATCCACTGCATCGTAATCAACTTGAAATTACATAAAATATATTTTTACATTCAAACATGTTAGTCCAAAAGGCCAGATTTGCGCATAAGGGAAACTAAATTAAAGGACAGAATTCCGGATAGGGGATGTTTGACATTTTTTCCGGCTGATGCAGTTAAATTCATGATAAATGTATCCGGAAAGAGGCCAAATTGGCAACACTGCAACTGACATAAACAAACAATCGTGCAATACAACAAAACTATGACTCCCTGAAAAAGGCATATATTTGCCAAAACACGTAGGAGTAAAACTCCTACTGCGGTAAGAGAAGAGAAGAGAATTTGCACAACAGATATTACTTAACCCAAGCGAAACGAATCATTAAATCAGAAAATTAACGATACTACATACCTTTCAATCATAAAATTTGCCTGGGGGTACAACTAGTTCTCAAAGAAAGAAGGGATATAGTTGTTAGATAAAAAACTTGCAAATCTATGCTATAAATATGTAGGAAAAGTGGCTAGGGTAAGCGCGTAATAATGTAAAATTTTTTTTCCTTTTCATTCCTCAAAAAATTAAAAATTAGTCAAAAAATCGCAAATTTGGCCAAAAAAGGTTGTGTTTTAACTCCTATTATATGTTAGATTGGGTCATTTTATAGAATGGAACATTTATGATAGACAAATTAAACATTAAATTTATTTAGGAAGCAGCGTGCAGGTCAACACTAGTATTATTAATACCATTCAGCTTCACTTAATCTGAACTTCGATTTGTGTTAAGTTGCGGATGTCTATTTAATTGGAAGTTTTGGAATTGTTTTTTAGACAAGGCGGTTTTAAATTATATGCAGAATTAGAAAATAGGACTAAACTGGGTAGTTCGGCTTTTAACAAAAATTAAAAGAACATTATGTTATGTTATAGAAATTGAAGTAGTAACAATTCTTAAAAAAAACCTTTAGTCACAGTATTTCATATAATTTGAAACACCTCTGCCTTGCTTTGATGCTTATGTTCTATTAGAAAGTGTTTCTATTATTCTGTCCTTCTGAATACGAGGCTTTATACGGAATTCTTTTAAGGAATCCTGTACCAAAACTGTTCTTTTCGGTAGTACAAATTTGTGTTGCGGCTCAGAGCTCTAGTCGATTCTTTTCGGCATATGGCTTTGAATCGTCTTCTGATTTGAGGCCGTGAGGCAAAGTTATTCTTTTAAATAAGCAAATTATTGATTCAACAGTAGGCATATTCGTTGTCAAAGAGTGTCAAATTGATTTTCTTTCTAATTCCATATTCGAAATTCGAATAAACCAGCTCTCACCTTTACAGGGTATCAAAACCAAAATGTGTGTTAAAAATAATGCTTGGCTGGGAAATCAAAAATTGTTTAATAATTTCCAAGAAATTTCCCATCACATGCTCAAGCTCACGGCCCACGTAAATCGCTGGCATCTCTAATGTGGTAGCTTTTTTTTTGCCGTTCAACGAGTTTGTCATAAAATTAATTTAACTTTTTAGCTGGTTAGTTGATAGGCACTCAAAGAGGTTTGTGTCTTTGCCACCAGAACCAATCCAAAACTGGCTGCAGACAAGTGTCAAGTGGGCTTAAGTTGATTTTCTTCCTTCTATTCCATTTTTTTCTCTCTCTGTAATTTATTGCACTTTTGTCGGGGCAAATGGGGAAATGCGATATGCCAATCACTTGAGAGTGCCAGCGACACTTTCCAAGAGACGGCGAGCATCCGAGTCTCTCTCTCACTTGGAGGCATGCATTTAAGATAAGGCCTCAACTTGTCGTATTTTTCCTCGTTTTAACATTATTTACATTTGAAGAGCCGGGCCATCATTTGGTGTGTGTTTGGGTTCGAATTACAGCCATAGAATTGTTTACAAAGACAAACATTGCAATCAGAATTTAGAACTGGGTTAGACCAGGGTGCGGCCGGGCCCCCACACACACACAGTAAATATTTAAATTGTGACGCACCTTTTGTGTGCCGGTGGGAAATGCTTTTTAATTCCCTCGGATGCAAATGGCGGCAGGTCTTTGAAATTGAAAATTCTTAGAAAATGTCAAGTCATGCCTCATACCATATTTTTTGCCATAGAAAATTAATTAAAAATCTGCCGAGGCAATTAATCAAGCGAAAGCGAGACGCAGGCATTTTTGCATACAGACAGCTGAGTGATCTTTGTCCAAGATTGATGCACATCGCGTGCAGACGAGGCCTCGTCCTTTCTATCTACTTGATCTTCTCTGTTTAAACCCAGCACGATCATTAATAAACCGCTGTGAGCTGTCAATAAAAATCAATGTCCGTTGCTTCATGGCGTGCAAAATGCCAGACGAGATGGAAGATGCAGACGCAGATCAGTGCTGATCGGGCAGCAGATCAGTGTAAGATCTGAGAAGATTGACATTGTTTGGCACTCGGCTCTCCGTTGGCTCTCCATTTTGTGACAATTGCCAACTTCTGACGGCTGATGAGTTAATTTTCGAACGGAAATGGAAATCGTTGCGGGGGTTTTTTCGTGGAACTCGTGTAAATATTTAGCTAAACAAACATTCTCAAGACTTGGAAAGTAAACAAGAAGGAAAATAAGAGTGAAGCTCAGTCATGTCGCTTTATAAACAAAAATTCAATAATGCATAAATATGTGAAGGAAAAAAAAACAGGCAGCAGGAGAAAGAAGAGCCTTTGGGGTAGCCGGCTGCAGCATAAAATAATGATGATGAAAATGTTGCTCATGCTGAAGAAGGCCCAGGCGGCTCTGACAATGATGAGGCATGATGACAGACCAACAAATCGAAGGAAGGCAACAGAATGCGCCCATATCGCCAGGGTCTGGGCTTGGGCTGAGTCGTTGCTGTTCGCCTGCAGGCCAAAGTTGCCACCGATGTTGCTGTTGTAGCTGTTGATGGTGGTGGTGGCATCGACAGCAATCGTCATCGTTACCACAACAGTGGAATGTATTGTAAAACATAAACACAAAAGAGCAAGCACATGGCTGGCAGCGCAGACAGCGAAAACACAGCAATTGCAACTAAGTAAGGGTACGAAAAAAAATAACAAAACAGAAGAGAAGAGTCCAAACGTGATGGGAGAATTTCTGTAATGGGGAATGTACGCAATGAAGAAAAGGGGTTTATGCGGGTAGAAAATTATAATGAAGTGGTAAACGTTTTAAGCGTAGGATAAGGTCAGGCTTCTCTGCACTCCGTTGGCTGAATGAGAGTGTGAAGGCAAAGCTTTGAAATTACTTATGAGAATTAGTTAATATTTTAGGCCTGATAAAAATTTCATAAAATGGTTGAGTTTAAAAAAAATCGGGTGGCAACTCTGTAAAAAAATATTAAATAACAAAAATACAGCTTAGTTACAATCCGATGCAGATCATTTCTGTAAAACTAAGAAAATTGTACAAATCTAAATATGTTTTTTACTAAATTATAGAGGTGGCAACTCTATGCACTCGTTATATGCTACAATTAAAGCTACTGGTAGTGATGGTAAAAATGGAAATATATATCTAGACTCATTTTGAATTGAATTGTTAAAACAACTTTACTAAAGACAAACAGGGTGGCAACTCTACAATAACTTTAATTTAAAATACCTTTAAAATAAGTATAATAAGCTATCTAAGTCCCTATTTGAATTGGCTTTAAAAAAGTTTAACATTTTCAAACGATCTTTAAACACAATTTAAAGAATCATTGGGATACATTACTTAATAAAATTGAATTATATTTTAAGAAGTAGGAATGGCCCTACAGTTAAAATTTATTTTTGAAAAAAAAAAAAAACATCTAACCAAATTAATTGATTTTTGAAGTACTAAAAACTTAATTGATTCACCGAAAATAAATGTGAATTTTAAAGAACTCGCAAATATATTTTGTATTATGGTTGTAAGTCAACCATAGGATTCTTGATAAATTATGGTGAATGTTTTCTTTTAAATATTTTAAGTAAACTTCTAAGTGAAACTGTTTTCACAAAATCCATTTGCAAATCGGCCTCAGATTGGTAAAACCATAAGCTACGGCCGCGTGGAATGAAATACAAGTGCAAAATATATTTCAAGCAAGAACAACTACAAGAAATAGAAAGAGAAACCCGATTTTTGTTTGTTAGTGTGTGTGCCGCCGCGAAAACAAAAAGTGCGGCCACTGCAAGGAAGCGAGCGCTGACTACGCTAAGCAATTTTGTTGTTGCGTTCGAGTTTGCGAGAGACATAGAAGAGAGAGAGGAGAGACATTTATGATGCTGCAGATTTCCACTCACCAACAACAAAACTTTGGCTAGGAAACAAAGAGATGAGAGCGCTCATATGAATTTGTTGTTGCTGTATTTAGGCTGACGAATGGCTTTGCTTGCGAAATGGGCATGGGCACCCCTGGTTTAAATGCTTTTCAAAAGTCAAATTCATCTTGGAGTCTGATACCCTGTTTATACACCTAAAGAATATCATGATAAATGCCCTTCAAAGTATTCTAACTTTATTTCTTTAACCCTGAAACGTCATTCGGTTTGAATTGTTTTGTCAAATAATCAAATGTACATCAAAATAAGGATAACTTTCCTGGGTTAATAATTAACATTAAATTAGAAAAAAATTAAATTTAGCTGGATATCAACAATGTTATAATTATTCCACACTGCCTTCTTCGGTTTGTCAAGGCAAGTACAAAATAAATATTTTCCTAAATTATTAATGACGAATATTCTTCGGCTCGAGGTCAAGTTGATAGAAAAAACACAAAATTAAGGATAAGCTCCTCAGGTAATTTTATACAATTATTGCCGTTTTTTGTTGGCTTAAAACAAGTTGGCAGCCCCTTCAAAGCACTTTTGCAGCACTTTGGGTAGTTTAAGACCACTGTTTGGCTTCTTAAGCTGCCCTAAAACAATAAGAAGCAATTTATGACAATTTTCAGTGATTTTCAAAAAGAATGGCAGCTTCATTTGGTAGTTTAAGACAATTTACCAGCTTTTTGTATTGCCTTAAAACAAGTGGGCAGCTTCTTAAGGCAGAATAGGGACGCGCATTGGCAGTACCTTCGGAAATTTAAGAAGAATTTTGGTAGCTTCGTGAAATAAAGTAGGCAGCATAATTGAGTTACCTTATAACAAGTTGGCAGCACTTTTAAATATATATTTTTCATATATTTTCAGTTCTAAGAAGAACTTTAGAGCAGCGTTTGACAAAAAGAGCGAGGCCTAAAAGTAAGGGCGTATTGGTGTGCGTAAAATAAAGCGATGCAAACCAGCTTTGATCTATTATATTGACCGCTGAAAGCGACTAAAAAAGTTGTTTTCTCTCTTGGCACGATCCTCTTCATCCTTAGAACAAAATAAACTGAAGAATAGCTTTAAGTTAACTAAATTATAGAATTTGAGTATTGCAGGCTCGAGGTCAAGTAAAACATTGTGGTGGTTAATGCTTAAGGCCCATACGGACATCCGAAGTACGTAATTTAGCTAACTTCGCCCCATGTTTCGTCGCCGTGGAACGTAAGAGCAGTGTTACCAGACTTAAGAATAAAACTACGCCAAAAATTTCAGTATTTGGAACGTTTAATTTAGTTGGCGGTAGGTCACACTGCTCGATCATCTGTATTTTGTTTTGATGCCAAGTTGATTTTTTGTAGGAGCTCGGCCACTTCTCCTCAAGCCTTGTTCCCAAAATGTAAGTCCGAATGCTTGAGGTGGAAAAAGATCACAAATGACATTCCGCTCTTTCATCGCCAATGTAAAAGTCATGGTAAAATAATTCAAAACAACAATTTCGCTCTTGTTTTTATATTTATTTTTTCAAATTACTTAAGCTAAAAGCACTTTAGCTGGTCTGTGCAGGTAGAAGCAGAGTGAAGTGACATGGTGCATTCTCAATGCTGCGTCTGCTGCTCAAAGGATAGTAAGGCCCACAGCCATTTTACATAGTCTCCACAAATGTGCTGTAAAGTGCAACATTGTCTGTTAAGTGTAACATTCAACTTCGCACCTCCGTACATGCAAAAAGTTCAAGAGGCGAAGTTGAAACTTCTGCTTCTTCTTCTCCCAATTTTTGTATGAAACTTCTCGTTACTTCTAATGTCCGTATGGGGCTTTACGGCGGGCCTCCCTTTATTTGTAAAGTTGATAGTTAGCCTTACTTTTCTAAATCGTTGAATTTGAGTATTGCATTATTAAATATTTCTTAACACCATGTGACTGTTTTAGCGACCTTTTAATTATTAATCATAGAACTTTTTAGCAGGCTCTAGGTCGATAAGCTATAAGAACATTTCTAAAACAAGACACGCACCACACCACAAAGGAGGCTGGTTGATCGTATAGCTAATTCATGAATTTCCTCAATTCAATCATCAGCGATCTTTGCCCGCTTGCGCATTTGTTGTGCGTGTTTTGTCTTAAAAAATGTTCTTATGTTATATGCCCGGCTACCAGATTAGATGACAAAAGTTGAGCGATTTGACACCGCTTTCTCACAGCCAAGTAGATTTGATGCGTTCGGTTTTTCTTCCACATAATCTGGTAGGCGGTCTGTAGTCCAAATTTAGTTCGAAGTGCAATCGTTTATACGAAAATCTCTAGAGATTTCTAGAACACCCCTGAATTTGCCTGTTTTAGAGACATCTTTGAAAATCAGTCATAGAATAGAACTTTTCGCATGCTCCAGGTCAATAAGTCATGTATATTCATAGCTTTTAAAAAAAAACAAACACCCACAAACCACAAATTAGGCTGGTCGACTGTACAGCTGTTTCATGAACCTCCCAGTAATTTGTCTGTTTAAGTGACTTCTTTGAAAATCAATCCTAGAATAGAACTTTTAGCAGGCTCCAGGTCAATAAGTCCAGGTCAAAGGAGGCTGCTCGACTGTACAGCTGTTTCATGAACCTCCCAGTTCTATCATCCGCAGTCATTTCTTAAAATTTCGCCATCACTTCACACAATCATCTCACCAAACTTCACTGATTCAATTATGCCAACACGCATAAACATCATCATCATCATCGTTGACCCCTGTCTGTCTATCTACCCCACCATGCACACTCGCAAAAGAAACAAAACAAAAAAAAAAACCGTTCAGCCGTCGGGCAGAAATTAATTTTTCATAATTTTTTTGCGCCTTTTTTTTGTTGTTGTTGTTATCGCAACTTGTTTCCCTTTTTGCCCTTAACTTTTGACTTTACAATGTTATTTTTTTTGGCCCAAAATCCTGAGTTCCCTCCTGCGGGTCAAGGTTGCCAGCGATTATTAAAGTTAAGTGATTTTTATAGAGCTTTAATTGGGCTAAGAAATTGGTTACAATGGGAGGCCTAGGGCGGCTTTTGACGATTGAAGCCTTTGAGGACCGCACTTAATTACTCACGGTAGCAAAAAGCATATTTCTCTTCCCTTTTTTTTTTGTCTCCTCTGGCCAGGTGCGATGTGGATAATTCACGGCCAGCGCAAAACTGTTGACACCGTGACGTGACAACATGCAATGTAAATCGTGTGACACGATGCGGTTGCTAAAAGAGCGAAACATGACCAAAGGGGTTAAATGTATAAATTAAATTTTTCACTCAAGATATGGAACCAGATCTTGGAGTGAGGTCAGGCAAATGGAATGCGTGGTCCAAAAAAAAATAAAGGTAAAGAAATAATAAGCAGAGGAAATAGAAGTTGCATTAAGTTGGCTTAGCAAATTTTCACGCTTACCTGCACCCACACACAATAACTCACAGTACGAGACCAAAAGCAATAACAAAACAAAAGCCCATTCTGACCAGAAAGTTGTACAATTTCGCATTGGCAGGGATAATCCCACACAGAGTCAGGTAAAACCCACACACACACACACAAGACACACATCGAAATCTATATAGGAAAAAGTATTTATGATTATATTTTTTTCCAGCTGCTTTTGATGTTAAAAACAAAAGAAAACTCAACTTTACTAATAAAATTTAACAGTAGGAAGCTGCTTAATTTTTACGATTATCTGTTTTACAGACACTGAGGGAGCAAACAATTTTCATTTAATGTGCAAAGTTTTACTCGAACTTAAAATGCTGCCTAATTGAAGCAGGGCAACAAAGAAAAGGCGGGAAAAGCAAGCAAGGTCAAAGGCAATTTGTGCCGCCGCCGCCAAGACAAGACAAGCGGGAAAAATCTGTATTTAAAGCCAGACTTTTGCGTAGGTAGAGAAACTCAAACAATAAACGCAACAAGAAACGCATTCTCAAGATTCAGGCGAGGTCATAAATTTACTAGAAAAGAAAACACACAATAATAAAAACCAAATAGTCGAAAAAGTATCGCTTGGAACAAACAAAAGATGCATTTCGACACACGCACACACACAGAGATAGAGAAAAGAAATAGAAATAAAAGAAGTGGAAAAAAAGGTTCTAGATCTACGTAGGTAGGCGGATTTTAGTTGTGTGTGTGTATATCTAAAGTATCTCAAAGATATGCAGGTGTTATGGCCGGAGAAACAATTTTAGTGAGTTGAAAGATACAGAAAGGAGTTGGATAAGTCGAAGAGAAAATAATGAAAATTAATTTAAGGCCAAAGTATCCATAGTAAACTTGGGAATTACTTGAAGAGATGCCAAATTTTGATTATAAGTTGATACACAATTTTAGCGTTAAGGTATTTTGAAGACAGAGACAATGGTCACACTGTATAGAAAGGACGCCATAGGGAAGACAGACAGACTCTGTATATAGAATGGACAGACAAAGCGTATTAAAGAATAGTACGATGGTCACACATGTAAAATAGAGGACGCCAAGAGAAGACAGACAGACTGCATGAGGCTGCAAACCGGTCCTGAGCCGAACCCCTTAGAACCGGTTCGGTTCGGGTTTTGTGGGTCCGACGAACCGGACCATGAACCGAAC
This sequence comes from Lordiphosa stackelbergi, assembly GCA_018904235.1. NCBI lineage: Eukaryota > Metazoa > Arthropoda > Insecta > Diptera > Drosophilidae > Lordiphosa > Lordiphosa stackelbergi. The sequence goes on along the minus strand of JAEIFU010001675.1, from coordinate 37,458 downwards.
CCCTAAAATTTTTGACTCCTCGAACCTGAACCCGAACCGGACCACTTTTTCTAAAAATTAGGTTCGGTTCACAAAATTAAATGGTTTTTTCAAAGACATGAACAGGGAAATATTGGAAATCTATAGAAATTTTAGTAAAACGATTGTGCTTTGAATTAAGCTTGTATGACTTTTTATATAAATTGTTTACTAGATAATTTGGAAGGAAACCGTTTGAATGGAATCGACACTGCTTTGAACATAAGGTTAAATTCGTTTAATCTGAGCCACTTGATCTAGTAACCGAGCATACTTGTTTAACTTCACATATGTACATTAGACCGGACTTTTCTCCATACGATTTTCAAAATGTGAAGATCTTTGCACAACATGGATCAAAAAATTCAGTATATTTTATAGAGAATTTATCAAAAATATAAAATCAGATTTTTTGAGGTTTGATGGCCTCGCCAGGGTTTTAAAACTTCCAATTTTCCCTATCTATCACCGTCGACAAAAGCAAATATGGTTTGAGCAGGAGAAATATGTATTAAATGACAACTGCATAGCGAAAGAGAAATGCAACTATGAAGAATGCAATGTTAATGAAGGTTGCTCATGTGAATCAAAAGCTTTTCTTGAATTGGACGATGACGAAGTTAGCTAAATAAATTTCCAGAGGACTCTATAATTACAGTTCGTTGTGCTGCACACACCTTAAAAGTAGTTAACTATTTTTTTAAGGAAGTTCAGTTTGACATTAGTAGAGTTCGCACAGTTAGTAAGAAACTCTGTACTCACACTATTTTAAATCTTTTGCATAGAGAAAAATTGAAAAAACCAGTGCTAGACTGTGTAGCGCGATGAAACTCAACCTACAAAATGTGCGAACGCTTACTAACTCTTAAAGATTTTTGCATTCAGAGTTCTTTCTTAATGAGAGTTTTCCAAATTCAACTTTAAATGACTCAACGTCTGATTGCGAAGAAGAAAAATTTATGAAACAAATAGAAAGCAATAAACAAATATCAAATTTAAAATCTGTAAATGATGTTATAGATTCGTTCGAAAATTGTACAAGAGAAAATACATCGACAAATGTTTTAAAGTTTTGGAAAGGTCAAAAAAAACGAGGACTTAAGAAATATTGATTTGACTATACTTGCTGTTCCAGCAACTCAGGTATCAGTTGACTTAAGTTTGTTCTTTCTGATCTAAGAGCTAGTATAGGTGAAGAGCTCCTAGAAGATATAATTCTTATTTACTTTAACTAAGCAGTTCTCACATGTTGTAAATGTCAGCTGAAGAATTTAATAATTTAAATTGCCTTATTAAAATAAAGAATATTATTTTAAACAATAAGTAGTAATAAAAGGAAACTATTTTGTTATGTTCAAGTGAACCAAGGTTCGAACCAGAACCTTGGGTTCAGGGGTTTCAGGAACCGGTCCGCGAACCGAACCTTAGACTTTAACCCCGACACCGAACCTTCTGCACTTTTTTAGGGGTTTGCAGCCTTGATTACTAAATTGTAAATAGTAAACCGTGTGTAAATGGAAACCCCTTTAAATCGCGTCAAAATAGACGTTAGAACCTTAGGAAAACCATTGATTCGTGAAATATTTTTATTTTTAGCATTGAAAAAGGTATTTTATGACAGAGACGATGGTCACACTGTGAAATAGAGGACATGAAAACAGCTCTGTATACAGAATGGACAAGACATACAAGACAAACCCGTATTAAAATTGTAAATAGTAGGTTAGGTTAGGTGATATAGGCAGCTCGGCTGAAAACGAGATCACCCTAAGGCCTTATGGCCCATTGGCTGAAGGAACATGGGTTTGGGCTCTGACGGTCAGGTACTACGCATATGCTACCGAGTCGTTAATATGAATATTTTAAAAAAACCTCCCGTGGAGTCGACAAAAAGAGCCAGGTCCTTCAAGGGCACATCTGCCAGACTGTCCAAGTCTTCAAAGAATGGTTTTCCCAATGGGTGCGCTTCCTAAGAAGTGCAGGGCAATCGCAAAAAATGTGTTGGATGCTTTCTATCTCTTCTTCGTGTCCGCAATTACGACAGAAGTCATGGTGGGGTACGCACACTCCTATGACCATGTGACCTATTGAGCTGTGCCCCTTTATGACACAGAGAAAAAAAGGTCAAATTCATTTTGATATTCACCTGATTAAAATGAACTTTACATAAATATCAATATTTTCATTTTATTTTGACAAGAAAATAATATCTTTCTGATCCAAAATAATATCATTCACTTATACTGATATTAAATAGTTTCAGAATGATGCTAAAAATATCGATTTGAAATTTTTAACATATCAATTTGATATTTTTTCAGACCGGAGTAAAATTTATGTGAAATAATATTTTGTTTTCTTTCTCTGTGAACTCCTATCATAGTTCTAATCATGTTCTTGCTAAAGTGTAGGAGTTGGTTCTGGACCAGAATTGAAATGTTCCTTGGAGTTTTGTTGGTCGCTTGCCAGATTGCATAGACCACTGCCTGAAAAACGCTGCACCAGTTCGGTAAACGGAGTGAGAGCTATGTTGCTAGCTCTTCGAAGAAGATGTCAGCTTCTGTGCTATCTTCCGTCTTCGAACCGTCTGTGTAAGCTTGTTCTCCCTGATGGCAGTTTCTTGCTTCTATGCTCTCTTTGTCCGGGAACTAGGTTCTAAAATTCCCATTCCATTGAGAAGTCACTTCGCTTTGCCTTTGCTGTTATTCATACCTCAAGCAGGTAGATGTAAATAGTAAAACGTGTGTAAATAGAAACCCGCATGAATAGTATGTAAAAAAGATTTGAAAGTCCCCAAAAATAGTTTCAGTCTTGCCTTTAAAACAAAGTTGTACAAATCTTTAGTAGTTTACGTTCTGCTATGAAAGATAATTTAATGATTAAGAAGAAATTTTAGTAAGCTTCCACATTAATTCAGCCGTCTCTAAAACACTAAGCGAATTAGTTTACCTGGCAGTCTTTAAATCGATAAATTTTACATCTCTCATTCATTATTTCCCCCTGTGGGTTCCACCCCTTACTAACTAATATCCAGCCCCATCTGCCCGCCCTTGAATAAACCCCAAGATTTAAATGCCATTTATAGCCAACTAACTGAAATTAACTTTCATTTCATCTTCCCCCATCTCATGCTCATGCACATCTTCTTCCTCCTTTACACTGACACTTGATGAGCCCTGTCATAACATTAGATCTCCCCTGAGCTAAAAGCTCATTAGTCTTGAGGGGAAACTTTGTTTACTTTTGCTTATTATGATAAACATTCCAAATAAATAAATAAAAGTTTACTTTAACTTATGAGCTAAAAATGCACTTTAACTTAATTTTTTTGCCCCAAGGAAAAAAGTAAACTTTGCTCTAATTGATTGATTGATGGATTGAGCGAGTGGGTGAGTGATTGACTGCCTGTTAAAACAGCCATATGCCAAAGTCGTAGGTGTCAAACGAAGTTTTTTTCTTTTCTTTTTACTGAAATATTTATTTGACTTGCTGAAATCATTTTTGGGGGAGACTTTTTCTCACTTGTGTAAGAGGAGCGGGGGGGGGAAATTCGATGCGCTTAATGAAAGCGACACTTGGAGATATTTTAACATATGACTAATCAAAAAATTATGAGACGATTTGTTACAGTAAACTATTAAAATCCATTGAGTTTAATGAGAGGGCAGACACTGTGGTCGCAGTGAATGTGGCGGAAGAATGGAACTTGATTGAGATGTGGGCAGAAATAAATAAGTTGAGATGTGTGAAACGAATTGGGTAAAGAAAATGAAATCAAATACGACAGAGGAATGGAATGGAAGCAAGATGTTATGTTGGGGAATTTCTGTGCAATTGTACTTTCCATTTTATATTTTAAAAAGGTTTTAGTTTGGTAACTTTATATAGATAGTTTTATGGGTAAGGAGTATCGCTACTTGTTACTTTTAACAAATTTTTCTGGCAGTGTAACTTTTCCATATTTTCGATTTTCAGTAAGATATTTTCACTTAAAACAGAGTCGGGCGCCTCCTTATCTACAATACTGCTCTGCCGCAGCGACGTCGACACCGACAGTATGCTAGCTTGCTAGCTTACAACGAAATGTCAAATGAGCGTGGCTAAACACATACACGCAACGCCCGAATGAGCATGTGTGTTTTGCCGGACTTTGAATCTTTATTAGCCACCAAATTTACATGTATTTCTTCACCAACTTTTAATCTTCAATCTTATATCTTCATTTGATACGACTTTTCGGCGTTTTAATTATTTTATATACTTTTCATACAGAAAGAAATCAATCTAAAACAAAGAATTTGGCTCGACCGCAACAAAACGGTGTCAAAGTCAACAGAGACAGAAAAATCTCATTTCTTCTTTCTGAAAAATATACATTTATGTATTAGAGATTTGTAAGAGTGCTTGTTTCTTGTCTATAAGTACAATCCCAAATCCACCCAAAATTTTAAAGTCAAATCAAATTCTCACTAATGTCTTATTGTGCGATCGTCGTTTGTCAAAGTGGTTGATATATCTTTACTCTTCGGTGACAGTTGTATGCTCATACGCACACACTAGACAAGGCATACTAAACAAGGTACTCAATAGCGCTCCGAAAAGGCCCATATGAAATACTCATGAGTGTGGCAAATAAAAAGGAGACAAGGAGAAACATTTGTGCGATTCGTAACCACTGTAACGCCGTTTAAGCAGCATGAGGGCGGAAATTTCGTCGGGAAACAATAAAGCAAAGTGGATGATGTGCCATCTTTACCCACATCGAATTGTATATCACCAAGTTACTTTGGTACAATTTTGTATTGTATAGCTCTACATCTTCTTTTTGACAACTGTCATCAACATCGACAAAGGGCATAAGAGTTCTTTATAGCAAAGCATCTCCGCGAAGAATTTTTGTGTTTTAAGTAGTAGCTTAGTAGGCTTTTTAGGTGAAATGTTTTATATTCACATATATAAAGAGTTGTGAGAGTGCGAGTGAGCCTACCTTGTTTGGTATGCCTTGCACTAGTACAGTGCTGGACGTTTGTCCTTTCTTTTAACTAACCAGCCTGCAGCAGCGACATCGACACACCGATAGTAGTTGTAGTTCATTTTTTTTATTTTTTAGATTTTTTCTTTTAAAAAGTTTGAATTCCGAGTCGTTTTTCCGTATAAACGTTGTTTTTTCATATTTAAAATTTACAAAACGATATAAAGGGCGAAGAATATCTGTGGATTACTAGCTCAGGTCGTCTCTATTTGACGTATTGATTCCACGCAACCGGTTTCAACTGCTTAAGCAATTCCGATTTTCCTCAAACCGGATCTAGTAACCATATGATATGATTGTCAACTTCCTTGTCAAACTGTTCTATTGGAATTCCACTTGCAAACGTTTACACGAAACCCGACTCGGAATTCGGAACAGGGGCGATAATTAAGTTATTCTAAATTAGAAATATGCATGTAGGAGATGGTACAGGAGAGGCTAGGATTAACAAGAAAAACAAGAACGGTCACATTAAAAATCCGCTCTCTCTCTCTCTCTCTCTCCGTTAAAATGTTCGTGTGAGTGGAGCGCGGGCAATGCGACTTAGCTTGTTAGTCTATGCCGGAATCTCAAGAGCGAAACATAGTTGAAATCGTCAAGCAAAGTTTGAGTTTTAATCTTACAATACTTTTGAATCTTAAGCATTCAGTGAATAAACAATAATCTCAGTTAAAACAAACGGTCTTTGATCTTTTGGAAAAAAAGGACACCACATACTTGTTAATTTAATTTGAATGATTTGAAAAGCTTTCGTAAAGGATTTTTTTGGTAGCGGGTTGCATTTATGAGATATTTCACCTGCCTTTTCAGTCTTGCGTTTAATACCATTTCCTTACCCTATGAAATCCATATATTGATTCGGCTCTTTTAATATTGACAAGTCACAGAAATGAGCCACCGACAGTATACGAGCTTATACTGCTCTCTGTTTATGGTTAAACACACACACGCGACGCCAAAATGAGCATGTAGGCGGAAAACAACCTGCTCTAGTATGCAAGTCGTCTATGTACTGCGATTACTATCCTCTCGAAATCAGATTTTGTGCTTTTGTGTCGGGTAGAGCACGTTGGCTCTTATTTTAAATTGTATTACCTCAAGACAGAGAGAGAGAAGTAAGGAAGCGAGAATTACAAAACGTTGCTAAAAAATTCTTAGTGATTCCATAAAGTCCCGCTCTCTGCCAGCACGAGTATAAGAAATGAGCAGCGGATTGAGCGCTGGGTATCATTCGGCACTGCATGCGCTGGGGGCACAAAATACCAAGAGTGGAGTGTAGACTGCATAAATTTTTTGTAGTGGTTAGTCTTTGAAAGGTTTTTCACTTGGCTTGTCTGAGGGAATTGAGTTTAGGACCTTGAAAATATACCAATCATTTGTATGAAATGTATATCAGACTTGTTCTTGTTTCCGAACTCGATTGATCGGAATTGGGATGAGTTGTGATTTCGTAGAAATGATTAAACAGAATTTGCTAGAATCCTTTGCCATCAAGATGGCTAAATAATGCGAAATTTTTGAGTAATCTTTTTACAATAACGATTTTGGCTAAGATTAAGAAATTAATATGTGAGAAAAATTTATATCAATACGAAAACAAAAAAAAAAATGTTCCTTGGCGGGATTGAACCCACACCTCCAGCACAGCAGTCTCACACACTAACCTCTGCACCCCTCCAGGCCATACTATATTATACTCTCACAGCTAATATAAGCATGCCGTCAGAAGAAAGTGACGAAAGATTCTTGTTTATGTAATAACTGGCCGAAACAGCAGGCGTGTTGTTTTTAAAATTTGTTATTTGAAATAACATATTTCGAATTCCCGTGGGTATTAAAGTCATATTATTATAACATTTGCAAGATTATTCTGAAACTTTTTCATATTAATCTGCTAATATCAATATGAACTTGAACTTTTTTTCTCTGTATGGAAACAGTCCTGTATATGATAAGTTTTAAGGCAGCATAAGGTGGTAATATAGTGATAGCATAATGGATAGATTGTTAAACACAACTATTTTATTTTTTTTTACCCCGTTTTTTGTATATTGGAAAATTATAGGTTTTTTTTTTTTTTGAATGGTGTGCCTAACTTGTTAAGGTAAATGGCGGCCTGCTTGTTGATGACATCTCCAACCATGGGAACAGCAAGGTATTTTTGAGGTCTCTTTATTCTAAGGTACCATTCGGCTCCAGTAATACGTCCTAGGATTTTTGCTTGAACTACTCTAATTTAGCTCAGATGAGTTTTCGCCGCGATGCCATAACTCCATACTGGAGCCAGAATGACCTTGGCCCGGAAGTGACAACTTGGGATCCACTTCTGCTTGAAGTGTTGCCTTGACATGATGCCAAAAAGTCAGTGGAATGGGTTCTCGGCGCTTATTTGTCCGCATTCATTGCTATATTCCATCTGAAGTCAGGTACTCCTGGAGGGCATGTGTGGCTAAATAGATGAATTTGTTGTCGACGGGGAATGGGCGTTGATATCTTCAAGCGGTTTGCTTCACGCTTTTGGCATATCATGCTTATAGATTGAGTATGCGGTATGGTCCAATACGTTACCCTGTGAAACATTAGCATCTCCATCCTGTGCCACCTCAAAGCCCGTCAGGAAGCTCTTTACAGGGCACGAACGGTGCTGTGTCAACGCAGGCTCGCATGACAGAGCTGCAAATCACACTTCAAAAATATGTGGGTTTATGTTAAGCACTCACCCTGCAAAGAGCCCGGTGGTGCAGATGGCAAGACTGTTGATTTAGAATAGAGAGGGATCGTAGAATCGAGTTCACTTCCAAGCAAAGATTTATAAACATTTTATAAAGTCTGTTCTGGTTGTCAGCAGATAATTCCGTCCAGTTTCTCACACTAATTAGCCCAATCGTGTGTTTTAAACCTGCAACATTTTGTTCATCTCCTTTTTTTCTTAAGAATAACTAAACCCAAGTGCAGCTAATGCTGCTCTGTTTGATTGCCATTTTGCTCAGCAAATGACTTCCGTTACAGACACAAATTATAATGTAAATCGATGCAACATGAACATGAAATATAATTGAATTGAAAATGTTGCCACACACAGCAGCAGCAGCAGCAGCGGCAGCAACAGCAACAACAGCAACAAAGCTGACAAGCGACAGCAGCAACTACCCAAGTAAAGGGCAAAATGCTAATAAATGCTAAAAAAAAACTCTAAACACAACATTGTGGCTCGTTTGGCGACTCGAGGACGTCATGTAACATGTAACTGGGCATCAAATATGGATAGACCAAAAGCACCGAGCTTGAGAGAGCAGCAATATATCATCCAAGTGGATGATCATCAAGCAGCCTTCCAAGGTGCAGGGGGAGGGAAAATCAATGCAATTTCTATTTGTAAATGACCAAAATGAGCAAAAAAAAAACAGAAGATGGAGAATGTGGTTGTCTCTTTGACTGCAACATGTGGCTGGTTGGGCTGTTGTAACTGCTGAGACCACCTTGAAGATGCCACCACAGCAGAGTTGTGCTGTTTTTGCATTCATTTACCGAAAGAAAATCTATTTCAATTCGCCATAATTAATAAACACATGGCAAAACAATTTATCAGGTTGCTGGCTGCTGCTGGCAAATCGATTAAGCAATCTCTCTGGGGAAGGAATTAAAAAGCAGCAGCATGTGTGAGAGTAAAAATATGAAAAACCCAAGCCGACTGCTAAAGGGCAGTAACTTGCAACGAGGACCAGGCAACTTGTCTTGTCGTTTGGCATATTTGTTTTCCTTTGCTTTACTTTGGCGGCTTCACAAAAAAAAAAAAAAAATCAATTTAAAAATTATTGCTGCACGGCAGCAACATGTGCCTCCGCCTGCCCCCACCACACCACACCCCCTAAAACATGTTGATTATTTTAAAAACGACAACAGAGTTGCCTTGTTGCTGCCGTACGCAGCAGCAGCAGCAACATAATTTGTTGCCAGCAACATGATGGTCATGTTTTCCATCGGGGGGGACCCTTGGCTTAAGTTTAATTTCGCATTTTTGCATTCTTGCATTTGGCATTTGCGCTCATTTGCATTTTACTGTCAAATTAATCCAATTTACAGGAGTAGAAGATTGGGTTTGGCCGTTGTTAGGGTCTACGCAAAATGCTGCCTGCCAAAACGAACAACATAATTACCGTTAAGAATTGTGCGCGAGCAGGCTACAAAGGAACAGACAACAAACAGAACGTTTTGGGCCTCCTTAATTGCCTTGGCCAGTGCAATGTTTTGACCATCACATGGGAGAGAGAGAAAGAGTGGAGAAGACGCAGGCAGCTGCCGCCGATGCCAATGCTGCTGCCTGTGGCCAAGTGCACGATTTTCTGCCTTCTGACTCGCATTAGCAATATGGGAAACGAATCGCTGACCAGCTTCAGGTACTCCACTCTGGTTAGAGATGGGCAAGTGAGTTCAAAGCAAATGAGGCTGAAAATGTGAATCGATTTAAATGAATTTTAGATGGAAACAACTTGGGATTTTAGGGTAATGTTAAATGTTGGAGATGATATTCTTCAGGTCTCTCAAGTTTACGATATTGAAAATTCGATTTTATTAAGTGTTTCCTCTGGGCAGGTAAAAGTGGTTATAAAGAGGTGCTTACGATACTAGAGAGTTGATAATGGGATGGTGGTTACGACATTGAAAACTCGGCAATGTTTACGATATATAAAATGAATTAGTCATGCTATATTGGGATATTAAGACATTGGGCGTGTTCACCAGCATACACCAATCATCTAACAAAAATCATTAATCAAAAAAAAGTGTTGGTCTGCTGGTGAACGAGTTTGATAGAATTTTTAGGCAACAAAGTTATCGATATGAATGTGCACATAAAATCGAATATCCGATGGCCAAATCTTTTTCTCTTGTCGAATCATACATTTACCATTAAGAAGGACTCCAATCCACGCAAAGAAAGGTCTGAAAATGTTAATTTTAACAGAGTGGCAATGGGCTAAGAGCAGAGACGGGCAAATAAGGATAATTCGTTACCGTACCGTCCCGATCCCGACCAACAAATTTCAATTCAATATCGTCGCGCCAGAAACTCTACTTCTCTAGGGTCCCGCTGGAATCCCGTCGCGAGCCCATCTCAAGCTATGAGTCCTCAATGTCTCCTCCTGTTCTTCTAAAGAAATCGTTGTGAGCGACGCAGAAGCGTGCTGCATGCCTGCGAATAAGGCAGTGACCCGTTATGGCCCAGACCAGAAGTAAGATGTTTTCCGTTTCAGGTTAAACGAGGACCACGTGACCCTAGCTACAGCGCAAGCCGGAAGATTATTCCATCGTTCCGTAACCGGGCGCCAGGTTTCATTCCTTGTGATTATCTTGTATAAGGATTTGGGCATCCCTATCAAGCTCTTCTCTGGGAGGAGCGAATGTTAGGGCCTTGACAAACTGTTTTGAGATGTCCATGTACCCAGAAGTGGTGGTTACTACGCGTACGCAGGGCTTCTCCTTTTTGGAGTGGCGGCTATTCAAGATTCCCTCCTCCTCCTCAACAACCAGTAGAGCCTTCAGAGTCTTGCACGAAGTTCCGTGAGCTACTGGCGAAACCACGTCCTCTGCCAATTCATTTATCAAAAACAAAGATGTTTCCGCATTCATTTTGCATTTGCCTTCTCTAAATTGCTTGTTTGTTAACCTCTGACAGCTGTGTGCTATCGATAACAAATCATAAACAAGCAATTCTAACAAACTATTTCTTTGTTAGATTCACATCTAACACAATCACGAAAAATAGCAAACATGATTGCGCATCATGCCCGTTCATCAGCCCAATCTAACATAAATAGTCGATTTTTTGTCATCGATTTATGCTGCTGAACACGCTCATTGCTTCCTTTATGGTAAAAGAGGATGCAAAGAAGAGTTGATGATACCAGAAAGTCGGTAATAGGGTGATGTCTACAAAAATAGTTCTTCGTCTGTGTTTGCGATATGGAAATAAATTTAGTAATGCAATATTGAAAAAATCACGGTTTTATTGCTGTACTTACGATATGGAAAATATGCCGCTTTCGATACTATTATTATTTGTTGTTTGGGAAATAGAGCACCGCTACCAATCCTGGTCTATTGTGCCCCCCTACTGAGCTTACAACTCCTTTAGCAGCCCCATTTAACGTGCAAAGGTCAGGATTTTTGTGGGTTTTAGGTTACTGATATTGTTTGGTGCCCTCTTGGAGGCAAGGACTCCTCCTTGAAACGCTTGTCCTCGGTGGGAGGTGGCTTTTGTCCTTCAGAGGAGGCGTGTCGTGTTCCCGTTGAGGAGTTTCGATACTAAAGGTTCGATAGTTAGTATGGGCTTACGATATTCAACACTCTGCAATATGTGTCATATTGAAATGTTGTTATTACCATATTAAAAATAAGTAACTAATGCGGTGTAGACAATATAAGAAATGCAATAGTAATGCAGTGCTTACGATATTGCAAATTCAATAGGGCTTACGATGTAGAACATTCCAGGTTCATTGCGATATTGTAAAAGAGGGCGAAATTGTACATGAGTTGTAGGTAAATTAGGTTAATTTACTAAAAATCCAACGATATTTTGTAGCTTCGTGAATAAATGCTGCCAATGCCGCCCAGCTCTCTCCATTTAGGACTCGATTTGTCTCCTCTGCTGATAAAATGCTTCGATTGAAGTGTAGCAACCGAAACTCTGCTAGTATGGGGCAAATTGACAGAAAGTGTTGGATGTCCTCACGTTCTCTCAGATTACACAGGCTACATTCCATAGATCCAACTTGCCTGTATGGAGTTGCATTGAGGTTAAGCGTTTCGCACCTGGCTCTACAAATCGCAATGCCCAAATCATCGTTGAAGTAATTCCGATCACCCAGATTATGCAAAAGTGATTTGTACATTAACCGCTCGTTACTGGCACTGGCCTGGTCTATAAACATTTCCCTTTCCACTTCGCTAATTTTGCTGATGATTTCCGCGTGTGAATGCTGCCAATGCAAGGGGTTCTCCAATTGTATGACGCAGTTGCAATCATTTGCCAGTTCTTTCCAGGAAGAGAAACAGCCCGTTTCTTCTAAAAGCATCTGTTTCGCTATGAGCTTCGGCATCCTTGTATCGGGCATTTTCATAACTTTTGACATATAGTCAAAATGTCTTTGCAGCGTATAAGTATACAGCGAGGACAGCCCCGTTTCTATGTAAATAACATAATTGGGTGTGTTGAGTGGAAGTCTGAAGACTTTCTTAATAAAGAAGGTTAGAAGACGCTCTACGTCCGGATACCGCAAGTAACCCCAAATCTCTGCTGCATAGCTCTGAATAGACCGCACTGCAGCACAAAAAGTGCATACTTGATACTTCGCTTAACGTTCTCTCTACCCAACAACGCTTTCCATGAGCAGTTGATAGCTATTTTGGACTCTTTCAGTTTCTCCTTGATATGCTCCGTCAAAGACATATTTGCTGACAAAAGAACTCCCAGGTACTTGTATCTTCTGACTATTTCGAGTGGAACACATAAGTATCATATTGCAAATACGGTGTCAAAGCGGTGTTTACTATGTGGAAAATAAGATAGTAATGCATTATTAATACGGTGCTTACGATATCGAGAATTGAATAGTTATTAGAGGCTTACGATATAGAATTAATTCTGATATTGAAAATAACTTAGTTGCAATACTGAAAATGCGGTGTTTACTATATCAAAAATTAGGTAGTAGGGCGGTTTAGACCATACAAGAAATGCATTAGTAAAGCGGTGCTTATGATATGCAAAATTTGATAGGTATTTTGGGCTTACGGTATAGAACATTCTACGGTGTTTGCAGTGTTGCAAGTAAGCTAGAAGAGCAGTAATGAAAATGCGGTGGTTAAGCGGTGTTTACTATGCGGAAAAGAAGATAGTATTAAGGTTTATTAAGCGGTGTTTACTATATGGAACAGAAGGTGTATTAAGCGGTGTTTACTATATGGAACAGAAGGTGTATTAAGCGGTGTTTACTATATGGAACAGAAGGTGTATTAGGTGTCGTGTTCGTATGAAAAGGTGTATAAGCGGTGTTTACTATATGGAAAGAAGGTGTATTAAGCGGTGTTTACTATATGGAACAGAAGGTGTATTAAGCGGTGTTTACTATATGGAACAGAAGGTGTATTAAGCGGTGTTTACTATATGGAACAGAAGGTGTATTAAGCGGTGTTTACTATATGGAACAGAAGGTGTATTAAGCGGTGTTTACTATATGGAACAGAAGTTAGTATTGAGGTGTGTTAAGCGGTGTTTACCATATGGAAAAGAAGGTGTATTAAGCGGTGTTTACTATATGGAAAAGAAGGTGTATTAAGCGGTGTTTACTATATGGAAAAGAAGGTGTATTAAGCGGTGTTTACTATATGGAACAGAAGGTGTATTAAGCGGTGTTTACTGTATGGAAAAGAAGTTAGTATTGAGGTGTGTTAAGCGGTGTTTGCCATATGGAAAAGAAGGTGTATTAAGCGGTGTTTACTATATGGAACAAGAAGGTGTATTAAGCGGTGTTTGCTATGGAAAAGAAGGTGAACGGTGTTTACTATTGAAGAAGGTAGAAGAGGGTTAGTATGAAAATGCGGTGGTTAAGCAGTGTTTACTATGCGGAAAAGAAGATAGTATTAAGGTTTATAGGTGTTTACTATATGGAAAAGAAGTTAGTATTCAGATGTATTAAGCGGTGTTTACTATATGGAAAAGAAGGTAGTATACAGGTGTATTAAACGGTGTTAAGCGGTGTTGGAAAAAAGGTAGTATTAAGGTGTATTAAGCGGTGTTTACTATATGGAAATGAAAGCAGTATTAAGGTGTATACCATACCAGAAATGCATTGGGAATGTTAAAGTTTGCTGAGGTTTACGATATTCAACATATGGCGGTGTCTCGAAATTTAAAATAATTTGTAAATAAACAATGGAATGCGATGGTGTGCGCTTAAGGCGGTGCATACGATATTGAAAATTTGAAAGTTTTAAGGGGCTTACGATATTCAAGTGTTTTGTGATATTTTTTTGCTCCTCCCTAACCGTGGCAACATAGCTCCATGTGCAACATGTTGCAATTGCCTTTTGGTTGTCTTTTGCCCGCTTGCCTGGCCATGTCGTCTCTAACCTGGACATTGGCCGCACGTATCGATCGCATTCCGCGTTCCTAATTCGCTAGCATTTTAGCTGCAGCCGCAGCAGCTTCTTTACCATATTCAGCAGATAGCAAAGACTTGCGACTTGACTGTCGCAAATCAGATACAAAAAAAGAAAAAAAGGTAAAAGCGAGCGAGGGGAGATAAGTAGAAGAAAATGGGGGAAAGGAAAGAAAAGACAAAGCTGGACTTGGACCCGGGCCCAGCCCGGTACTGTGTTTAGCATATGCAGATGGTTGGCCGGTTACGCACGCTTGATTTGCCACAAAATATTTGCATACGTTAGCAAAATATATTAAATTTAAGACTCGCCGGCAGACGAAACGAAATATGTTAAACGCGTGACTAATGTGAGAACGTTCCATGAGATACATTCGCTTGATCAATGATCAGGCACCGACACTAACCCCAAAGAGTTGGCTAATTAGCTATGCAAACTATGAGATACACAACACAAGATACCAGCTATCTGAGTATTTGCAAAAACGAAAGAAATAACAGCGAGGCATGCCTGCGGCGGCTACATGCGTGTAATCCATGGTGTCTTTTTTCTTTTGCTTTTAGGAAAGAAAGTTTAACTCGATTTACTTCCAATTAGCTGCCATTTTCGGTTTATGTGTGGGCGCCAAATTTGTGGCTTCAAAATGGTCTATATGAAGGCTGTAATTTCAGTAAACACCGATATTTAGCTAAGTGGAGCCGACTGGCTGAATAGCTTGGCTTAGGCCGCCTTGTCGAAAGATGCTGGAGTTTAGCGAACGTTTAAGCCGACAGATTTGTGTGCACTGAACATGATAACTGTTCATTTCGCAAGTACTTAAGAGCGCAGCCAGTGAAATTGATCTCTAATCAAAACGGAAACAGCTGCATTAGTTTAGACAGCTGAGAAAATTTTTGTCTGTAGGGAAAAGTCATCAATTTTGGATCACTAAACTGCGGTTTCAAAATTTTACAAAATTCATTAAACTCAAATAACTGACTCTCCATGAATTGTTTATTACAGAGACTTGTTAAAGGTTAAGATATTAACTGTTAAGGCTACTAACAATTTTAAACACGTCCTAGTTTCTCGTTGTGTTCGGCAGTTCTACGCCTCGGTACTGAATTTGTCAGTGCTGATTCAGACCTGAGAAGTAGGAACTGCTCCAATTCATGACTGATTTCAGTACCCCATGAAACTTACCCATGTGTCCAGTACTGAAATCGTGCCTGAAAGAAGAAAAGGTCATGACATTGTAGGCCCTGTCTGTGTTAAATTCATAGCTGAAATACATGTGAAGGCAGTCATGATTTTAGTACCAGCCCCTTCAAATCAGGGCTGATTCAGCTCTGATTTAGTAGTGAGTCGTACGAAGGGTACAGATTGTTCTATTCAGCAAAAATTTACTAAAAAGAGCTAAAAAGTAAGTGCTTATTTGAAAGTTTTTTTAAAGCTGCCAGAGTCGATAGAAGGATCCCCAAAAAAGCCCTCGGGGTCAAGCAGTTTGATTTATTCACACTAAATTTTGACTTAATTCAAAAGTCTTACTATATTCCGAGCATCAAGGCAAGCAGATCGTCTATGTCAGTGGTGGTCATGCCCATGCTCCCATTCGGCAACTGGCGTTGCGTCGCAATTGCAATTACAACAACAACGTGCATGCGAATCGGCAAACGGCGCCAACAGGGCGCACACGCAGATGGCCCAACAAGTGTAATGTGCGCCCTCGAGATTCGCTGATAAGTTGGAATGACTTCTTAAAATTAAGTACAAAATATGTTGGATTGAGTTTTAAATTGCACGACTGCAAACCTTTCGTATTCAAAAGAAGGTACGATCCCGTTGGAAAGTGTTAGGTTCTCGGACCGGTTTTTTTCACTTATCGAAGGTTCATGAAGCCTAGATCAATGAGACAATTTTTGATAAAAAAAAAGGCATGAGTGTCGTTAACAGTCACGAGGCTTTGATGTGAAACAAGATGCAAAATTTAAAGGTATTAATTTCAAAATCATTGTAAATACATCAGCAATGGGAATCTTTGAGAAAAAAAGAAGAAAACTAACAAGGAGTTGAAGTACCAAATAACTCCCTAATAAGCACCGTTTATACACTGTTCAGTGACTGTGAAGTCACTGTTTAGTCACTGTTTAGTTACTGATAAGTCACTGTTTTGTCACTGTTTGGTCACTGTTTGGTCACTGTTCAGTCACTGTTTAGACACCGTTTAGTCACTGTTTAGTCACTGATTAGATACTGATAAGTCACTGTTTGGTCACTGTTTAATCACTGCTTAGATACTGATAAGTCACTGACAATTCACTGTTTAGTCACTGTTTGGTCACTGTTCAGTCACTGTTTAGACACTGTTTAGTCACTGTTTAGTCACTGTTTAGTTACTGATTAGATACTGATAAGTTAGACATCGGATTTTAGTTTTTTTTTGTTGTTGGTCTAAAAATTCTAAATTTTGGCATTCAGCTAATAAAAATATTTGTAATTTTTAAGATGATCATATCCAAAATATGCTTTTTTTTGGGAAAAAGCATATTCTAAAATAGGTAAAAATAAGTTAAAATATGTCAAAATATGCTCTACTAATACACCACACCAAATTCCATACTTATGATTAAAGCGATAAAAAATACTGAACACAAGAAGTTACTATACACAGGCAAGCGCTGTAAATGGTTCGTAGCGTACTATTCAAAGCGCAATTACGGTAAAGGGTTTGTATCTTACTGTAATTCTAGTTTCTCGTACGGTATGCGTCTTTTCGTTCAGACTGCAAAAAGTAGTGTTGTGAATGTGTGCAGTTCACATGCGAGCGAAAAGTTTGAGGACCTGTTGATATCTGTGCATCCTTACTAATTTGGTTCCGCTTTGGTGTTTTATTTTGCAAATTGGTTTTATCTCCGTCATAGTAAAATAATATAAAACATTCTCTGCGCTCTGGTCTATTGTTTTTATCATTGGTCATCCATGGTAAGTTATCGCGGTTCGCTAAGATCACAATCATATTTAAGCTGTAATTTGTGGAAGTGCGCTAATGCAATAGATCTGATATGATTTTCATCTTTATTGGCATTTAAGTTTGGTTCAATACTGATATTAATACTCATTGATTGTAATTTAATTATTTGTATATCACGGTAAATTGGTTTGAAATTAGATTCGGCTTTTTCGTCCTTCCTTTTCCATTCTCTAAGCTCTATCGTTCCTTTCAGAGTGTAAAAAATCTACCCGAATTATTTCACACTTAGTGTCGCTAACTGACAACGGATTTTGCTTGCCTTCGTGGTGAACAATAAAAATTGGAACGTCATTTCTTTCTGTCGGAACGCTTCGAAGCATTTACAGTACTTTCCTCTGTGAGGTACTTGCTGCGTTAGTTATTTTCGCTTTGAACACTGAATAAAAGGGATGTTTAGATGTGCAGACGCCTACTTGTGAGCATATAGCGCGCACTTACTTCAATACTAATATGTAAAAGCATATGACATACATTTTCTAAAAAATGTCGAAATAGTTTAAAATAGGTTAGCATATTCTCAAATATGCTTTTAGGTCGAAGATATGTAAATATGTCAAATATGCAAAACGAATAAGGATTTAAAATAATCTACTTTTCATGAAACAAATTTGTATGCAATCAGAAATTTTTTTGGACCACCCATTAAAAATATGTTTTCACCTAAAATCCGATGTCTACTGATAAGTCACTGATAATTCACTATTTAGTCACTGTTTAGTAACTGTTTAGTCACAGTTAAGTAACAGTTCAGTCACTGTTTGGTCACTGTTTAATCACTGTTTAGATACTGATAAGTCACTGTTTAGTCACTGTTTTGTCACTGTTTAATCACTGTTTAGTCACTGTTTTGTCACTGTTTAGTCACTGTTCAGTCACTGTTAAGTATCTGTTTCGTCACTGTTTAGGCACTGATCCCCTCTTTCCACCAGTTTCTACCCTCTTTCACTCCTCTTTCACAGCGTCACGTGACGCTGAAATCAGATTTCACTCGTACTAAAATCTTCCGTACCGAAATTATAGATGTTTCACATCAAAAATAGACACGTTTTTGTTAAAAAGATAGACTTCAGCTTACGAAGCTATGAAAAGCATGTATCTATACCCGAATGAATCATCATTCATACGTTCTCTGCATAGGATTGAAATAGCGAATGGGCTTTAAAATTGAAGAGTTTGATTTGTTTTGCTATTTAACTACTGGAAGAAATCTAATCTGATTGTAAATTTACTCACTGTTAAGTCACTGTTAAGTCACCCTCGCATTCTCCCACTCCACACACGCACAACCCACCTTCTGCTATGGCAAATGGTAAAAGCGGCTGACTTTGCAAAATACAAATGCAAGGCGTAAACAAACGAATCTGTTGCAAAGACAAAACACCAGTTAAACGTCCGTCAAAGAGCTTCGCTCTAAAAAAAAACTGACTATGAGTGGACCCTTTTTCCTGTTCGGGATTTTTTTGAATTTTTCGATGGACTCAAAAACAAGAAGCAAAGCCTTTAAATGCTAACTTCTAAAAGTATGCAACAGAAAATGCAAACTATTATCCAACAAATCCGTTTTTAAAATTCACAACTGTTTTTAAAAATTTTAATTATACTCATCTTGATCACTGGTTTATTTCTGACCCTTAGAACTTTGCAGCCTTATTTGATTTAATTTTTAAAAATAATTGGAAATACCTTTAGAATTTTATGTTCGTGTGCTGAACACGAATCTGTTTAAGGAAATGGTCCATCATATCGAGATTTTTAGTAATTTCAGCTTAAAGTTGCTTAAAATGCCTATTTTGGCGCGATTCGTGGGGAATCTGTTATTTTATTTGGACTCTCTTTGATATTATCGGAAAGTAGCACTCTTTAGCTTTCATCTAAATTACCTCAAACAATTCTACGATTTTTTTAAGCTAAGATATATCTAGTTGAATACATGTGCAGGAAATAACAAAAATGTCTACTGCCCAAAATTATGCTTGGCAAAAACAGTACAACAAGCTTGTAATTAGTATAGCATACTTATGGGCAGTACAAAATAATGCTGCAACTAGCACATGTATTTAAAATGGTATATCTTTGCTTAAGAAAATCGTAGAATTGTTTGGGACAATTTATTTTAAAGCAAAAATATAGTTGTATACGATTTTATCAAATAGAGTCAAAACACAAGAAAATGTCCTTCACAAAACGCCCCTTAGAATGTTCAAAATGGGCATTTTAAGAAATTACCAAAAATCTAGACGTGATGGACATTCCGAAAACAGATTCGTGTTCAGCACACAAAAATCATTTAGAATCACCACCAACCCTTTAATATACTGGACCTTGTTGCCTAGTGCTATTATCGATATCGTCAGTACTTGATTCAAGTACAAAAATGTTGACAATAGCACTAAAACCGAACTTGAAAAAGAGTCTCTCTAGCTTTCCGCTAACCGGCTTGTATTGTTTGCGGAGTGTATGACCCATGGAGTAATGTTCCCTTATTTTGACTTTTATTTTCTTTTGAGCCAAGTATAATTTTTGATCCCTTCTTTTCAATCTTTTCTTATCGTGTTAATCCAAATCAAAACGGAAGCTGAGCTAGGATGAAGTCATGCTTCAAAAAATTGAACTCAGTCGCGTTCCGCGCATCAAGGCAAGCAAATCGTCTTCCGTTTGTTATCTACAAAACAATAACTTTATTTTTACACAAATTTTCCTTTCACAGTTTTCTAAATGTTTTTAATTCCACACTTTTAAGGCGCTCCCTTTTTAATAATTTAAATTTGAAAACAAAAAACACACTTTCTATTCCATTCAAAATCTTAAAAACTTCAATTACCAATTACTCCCATCTAGCAAATACTTTTGCAAATGTTTGACTTAACTCAAACAGGTCCGGTAGAGCGGTTTCCTTTGGTTTCGCTTTATTTAAATGTTGTGTCTCAAGTTGACTTCCTTCCTGTATTGACATCTTTCGCCCCTCTTCATTCGGTGTCTGTCTCTAATAACAGCAATTTGTATCAAGAGAGGCTGCTCTTCCATAATAGCGCTTAGCATTTTTGATTTGCTTTTGGTTTTTCTCTTGTTCTGCCTTTTGATTGAGTTTGTTTGGTTCTTTTGTTGCTGTTCTCTAAGCTGCTGGTATCATAAAAAAAGAAGAGAAATAATAGGCTCACAGAACATTGTTGAAAAATTCTTATAATAATTATAAGCTTTTGAGCAATTAACTACCAAATATGGCTGGTGTCATAATTCTTGTCAAAAGCCAACCCCCAAGGCGACCGACTTGGAGCACAAAAAACTGCATAATATTTTTGCTGATTGAAATCAACTTTGGCATGAAATCAATCATCGCCAGAGACGACAACGGCTGGGCAGCCCTTTTTTTTATATTTCATTTTTGAAGCCGCGTCGCGTCGGTTGTCCTGCCTTTGTTGCTTATCCGACTTGGAAATCTGCCGCCAAGCCGGAATGCTTTTCTTTTGGCCAGTGTTGAGTTTCGCGCATGCAACATGTGACATTGAAACCAGACTTGTTCGACCCTCGGTTCCTCGGTTTAACTACAATTTTTGCTGCCGTTTTTCAGCTCATTTATTCATATTCACATTTAACATGCGTTTTTCTCTCTAACGAAGTCAACGTAAATCGATATTCAATAAACGACATCTGTGAGCATTTTTTTTTTTTTTTGCCCCCTTCGATAATGATCTCTTTGTGTTGTGCCCCAGGCAGGCAGGCAGGCAGGCAGAGGCAGCTGGCTTAGGCAGAGGGATGAGGAGCGAGAGAGATGCATATCTGTCAAGGGATGTCAAAACGAAAAGGCAGACATAATTTATGCTGCACATGCGACTTGCAATTGTTTATGACTTTTAAGCTACCGTTTTTTTTCCTACTAAGATTTCCAACTACTTAACTGGAATTTCTAATTAATTTCTATTTCGTTTTCTCTTACTTTCTTTCTAGGTAAGCAAATGGCCGACGTGATGCGTGAGATACCAGAGCATCAGCGATGTGGAGCACTTAAAACTGTGTCGCACTCATAAATCACAGCAGCCCATTGACACATTTTTCCAACAGTCGCCATATCTATCAAAAATAATTAATAGAAAAGTTGTCGAAATGTCAATGGGAATGACAAATCTAATTAATTTCAAGCTTTTTTTTTTTTTTTTTTTGACAAATTTTATGAATAACACAAAAAAACGCGACGCAGCTTATCGCGGTGTGTGAACTATGAAATTTGTTCAAATCGGCTTACGAAATAAACAAAACTAAAATCTAAATAAAATACAATTAAGAGATTAAGCAAATGATTAATTGGATTTGAGGCTTTTGATTTTTGTTGTTTTGTTATTTATGTGTTTGATAGAGAAACCTGTAAAGTTAGGGTAGGACTGGAAATGTTGTCATATTTTATTTAGCAAATATTGTGACAGAATAATAGAGAATTCAAAATTAAAGGGCTTATTAATTAAGAGTCAACCATCAAGAGACGAGTTACAGGTTTAACATAATGAGATTAAAAGGTAGTCTGTATAGCTATTTCTTTCATCAGCAGACTCAGCTTTACTGTAAATAAAAATATATCTGAAATATGTATGATGCTTATACGATTTAAGTTAGAAAACGTGTAGAAACCGAAACGATACGGGTTTTCATCGATTGCATTGAAACATTTTTTTATAAAAACAAATAAGTTTTTAAGTTTTGTGAATTTAAACTTCAAGTTTTTGCCGGCTTGAGGTCCCTTTATGCTTGCACATTACGTTAAAACAAGAACACACCCCACCACAAAGGAGGCTGGTTGACCGTACAGCTGTTTCATGAGCATCCCTACCTAATCTTCAGCTGTCTTTGCCGCTGTGAATTTGATTTATGAAAATCCAATTAAAGAAAATAGTTCCAAGGTTTTTAATGAAGGCTTATCGTTTTCAAAGGTTAGGCTATATATTTCATTCCAGCTAGTCAAAATAATATTAGAAGTAAAGAAAGGCGTCTACAAATCCGATTTTTCATAATTCGATTTTCAGATTTTGAAAAGTTTTCTATAAATTCAAACACAAAGTCGAAATGTTATTAAAAGCTTGTTGCACGGAACAATCCAATAATACATATATTAGGCATCAAACACCGAACCTTAATAAAACCGTGGCTGTTAGCGAAATAAATTACTTTACTAAGATACTAAAGAATCTACAAACTTGACAGACTTTTTATAAACTAAATATAAGATCTTTTCTTGAACGAAAAATTAGAGCCAAGAGATTGAGAAAAAGTCGTTCTTTTTCGGTTTTTGCCACCAAAAATATATAATATAATATAAATCAATCAATTTTTGACGATATTTTTGTGAATATTTTTTTTTTTGACAAAGGATTGTGTTAGTGACCTTTTTGATTGAAAATCGTAGAACTTTTTTATCTTTTTTCAATGTTTTTCAATCTTCAGCTGTCTGCGCCTTAGTGTGTTGGCAAAGGTTGCCTCAAGACAGAATTGCTATGAATGCTTGGGAATCCCAAAGGCAAGCTCATAGCAAAAACCGACATCAGAAAGCAAATGCCAAAAACACTGAGGCTTTGAGTGTTGTGTGGATCCCGAAATCGGCCCTTTTTTTTGCTTTTTGGCCACAAAGGGCATTCCGTTTGGATATTAGTAATATCAGTAATACTAAACCTTCCTTTTGTGGCCGAAACTAACGAAAATATCCACCAAAAATATATTCAAATTATATTCGATATCGATATTTCGACATCCCAAAAAAATAACCCATATGAGTTCCTCAAATGGTGAAATAGTCAATATGAGAAGCTTGTATTAGAAAAATGTTCCAGTCTTAGCCTAACTGAGTTCTCATATGAGTTGTTTGACAAACAGTTCAAAGCTAGCTAGGTTTGTTTAGCCAACTCATATGAGAACTTTGAAAAATATCTTAAGCAACTGCAGTTTGTTGAATTCTGTGATAATTTGAATGTATTCAAACAAATACTATAATAATAAACCAAACCAAATGAATACAAAATTTTAAACTAAAATCCAAACGCTACACATAAAAAAAATCCAACATTTCCGGAATGAAATCAATACTAAAATATGTCAAAAGTCAGTCAATTACAGATTTTCTCACTTGACTTGAGTGCGAATTTTATAATTCCGAATTTTTTTTGTTAGCCGGTTAACTCGGGAGAGCTTGACTTTAGCTCAATATTGGCTTATTTCCCCATCACACGGATCAAGAAGATTTGACATTGATTTAAGCTCCATATTCGTATGTACTTCATTTGATCTCGAAGTCGTCTTGACGCAATAAAACCCGAGATTACATTGAGCTCGACATTCGAACTACGTTCTATCCTTATTCGAATTGTTTTGAAAATGTCAAAGATTGACAACATTCAAACTCGTTTGTATCCCAAAAGAAGTTTCTCGCAAAATCACTTTTTTAACTCCTTCGTGAATCTAAAACTGGGAAGTCTTAGCAGGCTCGAGGTCATTAGTTGTTGCGCACAACTGTATAAACACACAAAATTGAAGGCTGGGAAAAGTTTTTTAAGAACCTCCCGGATCTATCTTCAATGAACATGGCCCATAGACTGAAAATCGACAGTTACCTTCTCATGTTAAGACTGTTATAACTGGTAGTGAAAGGGCAGCATAAGTGCAAAAACCGAAACCGACACAAGTATTGGTGTGTGTGTGTGTACCCATTTAGTGTTACTGCATTAGTAAAAGGGATTTTCTTAGTTTAGTTTCAATCTTGCTTTCGGTTTCTATTTGTGCTGACGGTTTTTGTTGGAATTCGATGCTGGATTATTTGATTATCAATTATGATGTAAAATTGGCTATACCGCTCCAAAGGGTCCAAGCCACGGTTATCTAAATCTCTTGGCATGTGTGCTTATAATTTTACCCACTAGAGAAAGGGACTTATGGTTTCACGCCGAATCAAACGGCAAAGTTCCGAGAAGCTCTTTTCATGGCTAGTTACTTCACAGCTGGCTCTAATAGCTGGTCAAGGTGACCGAATGTGTAAAAGCCATTTTCTATTTTGAACCCACGCCTCCCTTACAGCAGGCCAGCACACTACCACTATCAATTAGGATTCGTACTTGTAATCAGATTATTCGGGTGGATACAGAAATTTTACAATTGTTCCAACGCTTTCATACTTATTTTTAATATATAGGTCAAGTTCAAACATGATTTAGCTCGAATTTTGGAGAGTCTCCGGTTGTGGACATAGTTGCGTTTTTCACTAATAACTTTTTTCCAAGTCAACATTATGCGGTGATATGAACATCATTGTAAAGCTAGAGACTCTAGCTAACTTTCCTCTGAAGTAACCTATTGTTTTAGACAAATGGAAAAAAATTTGCAGCCATGTATATGAAGTGATGATTTTTGGCCAAAATTTTTTTTGTACCCGGTTGTGGACACCCTTGTAAAATCGCTAGAAATGGAAAAATATGAAGTAAAATGGCCATGAATTGATGAAAAAGAACGTTTATTTATTTAAGAAGCCTTCAGTGGCAAAAAAAAAAAAATGATGGCCTTCAGTGACAAAATGAAAAAAAATTATTCCGAAATGCAATTTTTGCATGTGAAATAGCTGGCCGTCATGCCAGCGCACTTCAAATGCACAGGACGATCGCAAACATCGCAATGGATCGAATTTGCAGCGGTCAGTTTTTTTTGGCAAGAGCGCCAAACAAATCAAACAGAAGTCGACATCTTCGTCTTCTTCCGATGACGAAGACGCTTTTTTCTTGGCACCGCGTTTGGCCGACGGCTTGGCTGGTGGTGTTGCCTGTCGTTTTCCTGGCCGGCCACGTTTCTGGGGGGTCTTCTTCTGGTGCGACTCAGAATCACGCTTGGCTGCGCGCTCAGCTGATTTTTTTGCCTTCTCGCGCAAAACCTCGACGCTTTCCGGAGAAGTTAGCACAGTGGTTTGCATTGGCTTGCGACCGCGATTCGATGGCTTTTTCGGAGAAGTTCCTTGCACCGGCCCAATTTCATCCAACAGTGATAAGCGGCTAGCCGAAGACGCTCGTGAAGTGGATGGTTCGGGGAAGGTTAACACCTCTTCTTCTCGCCCAATATTGGGATCGGCGGAAACGATGATACGACGCTGATTGTCTTCATCAAGATCAGCTTCTGTGGCGACTTCTACTGCATTTCGTTCGACAGCCTTAATGAAGTCAGCTTCAATTTCTCCAAATACCGGATCAAAGTGGTTCGAGGAAGCCCATATCCCTTGGCTGTAGCTTTGACGGCCTTCTTATCGATGAGGCATTGCTTAATGGCATCGACCAGCCCATTAAAATTGATTTTTGTTGAATCGGACAATTTTTTTTGGTGTTGACATGGCTAAAAATGCACAAAAATTCACAAAAATGCTGTTAAAATATGTTACACTAACATAAACAACGATATTTGACAGTTTTATGGCCAAACACACGCTTTAAACACAAAAAACGAGGGTGTCCACAACCGGTGCAAAAGTGTGTCCATTCTTGGAAATGGTAGCCATTTTTATTTTGTTCAGCAAATTTACACGACACAAACATTTCACTGAAACTTGATATCACATCACAAAGTACACTTAATGCACTAAATAACAAAGTATAATACTCACCACTTTTCAATGTTTTGCTTCGATTTAACGCAATGTGGAAATTGAAAAAAATAGAAACTCGGAAAAATTTTCACGATTTTTTTTTATTTGCTCACAGCGAGAAACCAAATGCGTGTTTACACTTCGGTATTGGCTCAGATTATGTGTACTGTCAAACTACAAGTTTGACATTACTCAGTTTGGCGGCATCTGTTACCTGTCAAAAAATAGACTGGGGTGTCCACAACAAATGACAGGTAATCTCTTCTTTTGAAAAAATTACCCGAAATAATCACTCTATAAATACTCGTATATTTACATATTTTTTTGTTGTGTGTGTGTGTTTATCTTGACGATAAAAAGTTCCTGCTTAAAAGCCACTCCATTTTGTTGCCCGTTGCCAATGCAATTTAAGCATAAGCCAAAAAAGGTGAATTCCTCCACACACACACACAAGCATAAAAAACGAGATAGCAAACAAAGATATAAACTATAAAGAGTTGATAAAGGCAAAAAATATGACATTGATCGGTGCTGCTGCTGCTGCTGCTGCTTTGCTGTCCCTTTTTATGATTTTTTTTTTTTTTGCCAGACAAACTTTAAAAGGATTTCAGTGTTATTCATTTATGAAATTATTGATAAGAGAGCGGAGTAGTGGACCCTTTGCACAAAGTTGATAAGCAACCAAAAAAACCTCAATTCCCTGTAGCCAAAAGAAAAGTGGTTTCCCCCCCCCCCCTTCTCGCACACACTCATATGTCGAATTTAATTAACAGCGCAAAAGTTACCAAGGAAAAGAAGGGCAAAAAAAAAAAATAAAACCCACAAAGCAGACAATGGAAAATTTTTTGAGTGGGTGGAGGCGACTCTGGGAATTGGCCGGCGGCGCCAAATTAACAATATGCGTACAATGTGCGAAAAAACAAGACCAAGAAACTCGTCTGTGACTGACTTGGCTGAGCACTGTCTGAGCATTTCCCAGGCACCTTCGGGCGATTTGGCTCATTAGCGACGTTTCCAAGACTCTTGGCGTGCCCTGGCATAAATTTGACATTGAAAATGTGCTTGTAAGTAGGAAAATACTGAGCACAGTGGTACAAGGGGTGGAGAAAATGATTTGAAAAAATTGTGAAATAAATTGGTAAAATTTAACTTGAAGGTTAATTGACTGTGTGACTGATTTTAGCTAGAGAACTACATTTATCAAAGAACTTACTTTATATAATTGTTGGGGATGGTGGCCCTTTTGTTTTATCTATGAAATTTTATTTTAGCCGGCTCGAGGTCACTTATTTGACTATTTTATTTAGTTATTATTTTTAGTCAAAGTGTTTGTTTAGCTGGCTTAAGGTCAACGGTTGGTTATAATTCAATAATCAGCTATCTGTACAGTACTGTTTCAAGGGCCTCCCGGTTCTCTCATCAGCAGACTTTGTTGCTGTCACACTTCAACACGACTTGCAAGTCTCTTTTATATCAAATGTCCACGGAAAAAACATTTGGGGTCCACAAGGCTAATCACTGGCGGCTAATGGGCTTTTTAATCTCATCTCTAGACCATAATACAATGGAAAGAAGAATAGAAAATTAAAACATAGAGAATAAATAGAGGAATCGACCAGTTACGCCTGAGCTATATAAAAGATTTTTAATTCAATTGACTTTGCATTTGCTGTACCTAACTAATGTTTTTTTATATTATTTACATTTTCTTTCCACATTTCTTTTACATTTTTTAATCAAAATATTTATAAATTTTTATCAAAATTAATTTTCTGATTTTAATTTATGTAAAATGTAATTTTCCCACTTTTAATTTTTCTGCTGTTTTATTACACTGTTCCTTATTCAAGTCTAGTTTGTAAACTCTACAGGGAGTTGCCTGCGGTTTCTGTTTTCTTGTTTTGCCTAATCAAATGGCAACCCAAAAAGGGTCCTTCCTTGAGGGTTGTCTGGCCAAAAGGATATCAACCAATATGTTTGTTATATTAATATTCCAAAAACAGCATTTTGAATAATTTATTTGATTTTTTGATTTCTTGTGCAATAATAAAAACAATAAAAGTCTGCCTAGACTTTCATTGCCCCGATGTGTGTGTGTGTTTGGTCCTTGTTGAAAATCCTCACATTATGAACCATAATCCCTGTTGGTTTATTGCGGTTTTTATTGCCGCCCTTCCTGGGCCGAGAGGGGCAAATATTTGGCTGCTCTTCTGGCTGTCTCTTTAATTTATTTTTTCTTCTTGTGTTTTGTTTTTC
Source organism: Lordiphosa stackelbergi (assembly GCA_018904235.1). Taxonomy (NCBI): domain Eukaryota; kingdom Metazoa; phylum Arthropoda; class Insecta; order Diptera; family Drosophilidae; genus Lordiphosa; species Lordiphosa stackelbergi. The sequence goes on along the minus strand of JAEIFU010001675.1, from coordinate 9,381 downwards.
TGGCTGGCATATTACATAAATGTGATAATGATTTATGCTCTGAGCTGCCATTGGCGTCTCTGGCGTCTTGGCCCACATCCGCCGTGTTGGTAGGTAAATACCAGCATTTAAATAATTGGCAACCAGGCAGCTTCCCGTCTCAGGAAGCAGTGCACCTAAACACACACAAAACCAAAACAGAACAATAAGACGCAAAAAGCACCAGGCACGCAAATACAAAGACAAACAAATAAAAACAAAATCAGGAGCAGAATATTTGTGCTGGGAAAGTGATGGCAAGTTTGAAATGCTCTACAAAATCTTGAAGATTCAAAAATTTATATACAACAATTATTTTTTTCTTGATAAGGAAAGCAAACATTGTTGAAGTGGAGTCTTTGGAATTGTTTGAAATATGTTCAAAAATATCAATATTTTAGTGTTAAGGTATTTTTAAGTAAACGAATAATGGTCACACCATTGAGACATACATAGAGACATTGTATAAGACAAAAGAACGAACATAAATGTGCAATAGAAAAGGAAGAAATACCGAAAATACCGAAAAATACATTTAAAAATCAGGTTAGGTCAATCCGGTCTTTGGACCAATCTGTTGCTCCGAACTGCTGAAAGCTGAAGCTGATTTCAAAGGCCGAAAGAAGTCAGCTAACGACGAACATATCGCCGCCGTAAAGGATCTATGGACTACCCAAAATCCATAAAAAAGAAATCCCACTACGACCGATATGCTCCTTGATGGGTTCACCAGCTCACGAACTCTGTAGATATTTAGTGAAGATAATTTACAACATAACAGCGGAAGAAGGAAGAGTTAAAAACACCCATATATTTGATTACGAAATTCTTGTGTCCTTTGTTGTTGTGTTCCTGGTCCTCAGTATACCGATAGATTCAGCCATAGACATCATTCGACAATAATGGCCAAAAATTAAAGGTCACACCCAAATTCCCAGACTATTATTTATGTACATAGTGCAATTCTACGTTATAGAGAGCAAATGAAGAGAAGGTTCAAACTATTCTGAAGACGCTTATATTTTATTTAATACAGGAACATCAAATTCATAGAAACAGAAATACAATTAGTTTTAGAAAATAATGATGTATACTTCCCATGGATAATACAGTCATTATTAAAACAGACACAAAAACTCAAATAAAAGAATAGTCCAAGAACCAAAGAAATACAGATCGCTCACAAACGTACCTAAACTATTGGAACGATTCGCACGATTAAATTGCAAATAATACATAAACCTTCAAACAGGACCATGTCATTTACAAGATACCATGCGAATGATATAAAGAGTATAATAGCAACAAAATCTACATAGGAACAACAAAATTTAAATTGAAGACCTATATATATAGCCCAACTTAAATCTGACTTCAAGCTGCGTCATCAAACACACATACAAAAAGCTCACCCAATTTTGAGGCAATGACAATACTACAACAAGAGCAGCATTACAACAATCTCTATACTTTAGAAATGCTGCACATAATCAATACACCAACAGACAGGAGACTCAACTACAAAACGGACACAGAGAACTGCGCTTAGTTATACAGACACCTACTCCCGAACTGAAAATTAGCTTAAGACTCCACTGTTTGAGCCTCATATTGTATATCAAACATTTGTTAACTTGAATTCTTTGTATCCCATTGCACACCTACATTATACTTAATCACATTTGTAACACAAAAAAAAAATAATAAAAAATAAATTATTCTTTTCTTCAAGAGGGCAACGCAACATTGTTTTATGCACCTTAATCGAACATATATGAAATCAGTAAAACGACTTAATCAGAACAGCAAACGCTAAAATTTGTGCTGTGTAAAATTTTTTTTGAATTTTGTTAAATAATTTTATGTTTCTTATATTTGTGTATAATTTTTGTATTTTTGCTGTAAAGATGGTTGCCGAAAGAGTAACCGAAATATATCGGAGAAACTAAATATAAATTTGTTATACCATTAACTTGACTTCGAGCCCGAGAACATTCATCTAAAGAAAGCCGAAAAAAACCTCGCTTACAGAAGCGAAGATCGCAATTAGGAATTTTAAACTTTTCTGTTTAAATTTATGTTACATTCAAGGAGACTATTTCAAAAATCAAACAAATTTTGACATACAATGACTTTTCAAGGAATATAATCAAATCTCTGATTGAGAAGAACGGTAAACCAACCTCTTAAAAGAAACAACTACCTTAAACTTACGAGTCTCTCACATATGTTCCAAAGCTTTCAGAACGTTTCGCCCATTCTGACTGCTACAATAAACAAGATATACAGTTAGCCCACAAACCAAATAACAAAATGAAACACTTTTTCAATAAGACGAAGTCAAAAGTAGCCATGAGATCTATGATTCCATGTAATGGAAATGCAGAAAACAGCTGAAACAGCAAAATCAAAACTTAGAACAAGAATAGCTCAACACAAATCAGACCTCAAACTTAGACAAAACTGCGCTTGCGACACACTGTATGGAGAGTGGACACTCTCCGAACTTCGAAGCAACCACAATCCTACAACAAGAAAACCACTCAGCAAACGCTTTACTCTAGAGATGTTATGTATTATAGACACATATACTGACACGAGACTTAACTACAAAACGGACACGAAAAAAAGTGCGCACCTATACATTCACTTACTGACCAAAAACTAAGTCAGTATCTAACTCCACGCCGAACGGAACAGACGTCTAAAACAATGTATATAAAGCCGCTAAAAAGTTCTACGACTTAAAAATGTTTTGTGTTTTGTAGTGTCCGTGAAGATGGTTGCCGAGGAGCAACCGAAATATATTGGGAAAACAACATATACATCTGTGAATTTTAGTTGACCTCGAGCCTGCCAATACTCAAAATTTTAAGTTTAATTTAAAAAATCAAAAATCGCTAGTAGAAAGCAACTTCCTAGCAAGGAGATCAGATAGTCTGAATAGCGGATTAAATTATTTAACAATTATAAGTTGTTCAGCTTGGATATAAATGGACTAAAATAAAATTCAGGTTCATTGAATTCTTAGTTTAATAGTTTTTCTTGTAAAGTTGGAATCGTTTAGAAGCTAATAGAAGTCTGAAGGTATAGCCAGAGATCCCTATCTTCTGTGTATACAACACTGCTTTAAGGCAGCGATGCCTACACACCGACAGTATACGAGCGTATACTGCGCTCATTTGCAACAACAACGAAGTGCCAAAAGAGTGTGGCGAAAATGAGAATGTATGTTTTGCCGGCAACTGGTTTAAGCATTGACATACTTTTGCTTGTAGTTTCTTTAAAGCGCCTTCAAAAATTTTCCAAAAATTAATTTTGAAGGAAGTATGTATATATATGTAATTTAACCAGGTTCAAAAATTACTTTAAATTCGATCAAAAAATATTCTTCAAACATTTTTGCCCCTTTAAGTATGCTTTAAAAAATGTTTCCCATCACTTCACTTGCAAAATTCTTGCTAAAATCTCTTCTTAAATCAAATTCTTTAAGAAACCCAATATGCCTCGTTTCTACCCTACCGCCATCAACAGGAAGCATAAAAAGCGGGTGAAAAAATTATAAGCGCCTTGGCGTATTTAGCTTCACAACAAGCCAAAAACAACAACAAATCTCCCTCACACACACACACACACACACATTTTGTCTCACTCTCTCATATTTACTTACAACAAAGCTTAAGTGGCAAAAGTTGTGCAAAAGGCTTACAAACTCCTGAAGCTCCCAACCAGTAGGGTGGGACAACCCTTTTCGCCCAACTTGCATGCACATTAAACATTTAACATTCCGGCATAAATAAATAAATGGTAGCAAAAGTTGCAAATAGAAGCAACAATAACAACAACAGCTGGCGGCAAATCAAGAAAACTTCAAGTCGCGCTGCACTAAAAGCTTATAAATTATTGTTGAGTTGCAGCAGCAACAAAGAAATCGAATGGCGCCCGTACACGCCCGTTGTCAGGCTTTGTTAATTTTTTAACAACAAAATGTCACAGTTCCTGCTGAAGTCAAAAATGCTTTCAAGTTTTCCGAACTAGCACAAATTGAAAAGAAAGTGGAAGGCAAGGTAATTGGAAATGAGATATATGTATGTGTGAGATATAATTCAAGGGTAAAAAAAAATGTTCAATATCAAATTAAATTTTAAAAAATAGAAACTCGGCCGCAATCGCAAACTTACTCCACATTGAGCTATCAGTTTAGAAATAAATCTTATTTTTCAAATCGGAGATGTAATTTTTAAGAAAAGATTTGGGGATAACTTGAGACTGCTCGGTTGCTTGGTGGAAACAATCAAACATGTCCACTTTATAGAAATTTGTTTTCTTTATTGAAATGGAGGGAGCTAATAAACTGCATTAAAAATATTTTTTAAGAATCTAAACAATCTAATTTCGAATTCGGCATCAAAAGAACTTACGATAAAGTAAAGTCCGGGGGACTATTTAACGCCACAATAGCACCCTTCAACAGCAAAATACCAGGAAATGTAAAACGGTCACATTGTATTGCCAGCTCGATGTGGCAGAGTTGGGCAGATACATATATGAAATGTAGATTTATGACACAATGTGACCCAAAAAACGATTGCTCTTGGGAGCTGACATTGGATCCCAAAAAAAAAGTTTGTATAAGATGCGGTATCTATCAGGACTGAAAACCGGTTCGGAGTTGAACCGCTCCGGAGTCGGAGTCTACGTTATTTTTGAAAAACCCAAGCCGAACCTGAACCGGAGCAGAATAAATTTTTCTAGTCGAAAAGGGTTTGGTTCAATAATATGTTTCTACTAATTATGTTCTAGAACCATAAATTTCCAATTCACGTAAATGAACTCATATAGGTTTTTGTATTTTTTAAATGATTCTGCACCATATTCATCTTCTGATAAATTTAAATCTTTCTAAGTAGCAAGAAAATAATGAAAAAGTGACAAACATTCAATCGGTAAGCGACTTCATTGATTCTTTTCTGGGTATTTAAAGATTGCTTCAAAATTCGAATGTATTTATTAAAGCTTTGGAAAAACTATCATTGTGCTTACAACTGAGATTTAAAAAGATACCTAGCATGATCGGAGCGGTGTTATATGTATGTCAAGATCAGCCTTAAGTTCTGCCGTCAGTTCATCATTCAGTCACATGTGTGCGCGCGCCCTTAAAATTTTTAAGTAATTTCCATTTTAATGTTGTCCGAATTAACCATAAAACAAAATTATTCCTGAACCCCGGTTCGAACCTGAACCTTGGTTCAGCGACCTTCTGAACCCGCTCAGTGAACCCGAACCCAAAATGTTTCGCAGGTTCGAACCCCGGAGTGAACCCCTTTCGATTTTTAGGAGGTTTGCAGCCCTGGTATATATATATGTAGTGTCTTTGGTTTGGGTCATTCCGACTGGTAGGCGTCGGAAAAAGGTCAATCCATTTTTTCTGCTTATGCCTAATGGAACTCAGTCAGCTAATTCTGTCTGTCGCCGATGGGGATGTGCAGAAGTTTTAGTTAGTCTCAGAACTTACTGAGTGTAGAGACTAGTCGGAATTCTGATGGCATTCCGACACCCTTTTTATGTGGGGTTGATACCCATCGAAAAGAAGTGCGTTTGAGAAGAGTTTCTTTACAGTGAATTGACAGTGACTTGACAGTGACTTGACAGTGGCTTGACAGTGACTTGATGGTGACTTGCCAGTGACTAGACAGTGACTTGACAGTGACTAAACAGTGACTAGACAGTGACTATACAGTGATTTGACAGAGACTTGAAAGTGACTTGACAGTGACTAAACTGTGACTTGACAGCGACTTGACAGTGACTAGACAAAGACTAGACAGTGACTTGACAAAGACTAGACAGTGACTTGAAAGTGACTTGACAGTGACTTGACGGTCAAAATACCAATAGACTCAATAGATATAGTAGAAACGACATCACACTACTTCATTAACAGAGAACCAGATCTTATCCTCAACGCTATAGGCGCTTATTTGCAATCAGTTCACTCTGCAAAGCAGAATGATTTTGAAAGTCCGACTCACAATATTGTTGCCTTGAGCTTCATCAAATTTTTAGACATAAAAACTAGAATTGATGCTCAACAAAAACGAAAACTACGTTCAGCGAAAACAGGAAATCAAATATGCTAGATGACGAACAAGCGGAAAACTACTTCGCTACTCAAGACACCATCATTAACGTGTTCAAAAAGCTCCCGGCGAAACTCTCTTCTGGACTTGACGGCATTCCAAATATTGTTCTTAAAAATTTACCACTCAAGATTGTGCTGGAATATGGATCACTATTCAACAATATGCTAAACAATGCCTACTTCCCGAAAAACTGGAAGCAGGCTAAAATCATAATAATACCTAAACAGGATAGGATCCGACTTTTATAGGCAATTTACGCCCAATAAGTCTCTTGCCTAACATAAGTAAGGTTTTTGAAGCATGTGTTAACAACAATATAATCACTTTTTGCAATGAACAAAATTTAATAAATGAACAGCAATTTGGTTTCAAATAGAAGCACTCTACTACACATGCTATCCAATGCCCTGTCTCATTCATCAACTGGAACTGGCAAAAGAAATATGGCACAGGTGTATGCCTCATTGATCTCGAAAAGGCTTTCGATGGACTATGGATTGAAGGTTTAATATTTAGATTGCTCCAATACGATTTTTCGATGCACCTAATAATACTCATATACAATTTGATAATTAACAAAGAATTTGTTAAAAGGAATACTAGATATTTATGTTAATCATAGACGCTGAGTGCTCGATGCGGGACATTGTATCTTAACTTAATCATAGTCAAATCTCTTGTTTATTTAGATTAAGCATTTAATTACAGAATTATATAAAATAAACAAAAAAAAGTGACTTGACAGTGATTTGACAGTGACTTGATAGTGACTTAACAGTGACTAGACAGTGACGTGAAAGTGACTAGACGTGACTTTACAAATGATTTGACAGAGACTTGATAGTTAGTGACTTAACAGTGACTCGAAAGTGACTGAAAGTGACTTGATTAGTGACTTTCCAGTGACTTACCAGTGACACTCAAGCAAAATAAATATTTTTATTCTCTTTACTAATTTTTCTTTTCACAAATCATAGTCCCCAATTTTTGTAAAATTTGTTTTATTTTGTGCTATTGAAAGACAATTTAGTTTATCCCAACGAATCCAAAAAGTGTCTTTTTTTCTGTACTTCAATTTTTATTCGGTTTTTTTGTCGCAAAGAGCTTCGCTTACCCGGGCGTCCCAGGGCGAGTCTTATTTTCTTTTCCCGAATTTTCATTTGTTTCCCGTCCGCTCTTACTAATAAGCTTCAGTATATAAGAAAATTTGAGATATTTGTCAAATGCTTCGATGCTATTTGGTCTTGCTTGGTTCGCGACATACCTTGGAATCATAATCATTAGAAGAAGCTGTACTTTAAAAAGAGAATCAAATTTGAACCATTTTCGATAGTCGCCGTTTGTTGAAAATATGTTCTACTTCAATAAATTGTAAATTTGAGTGAGCCAATTTGCACCATTGTTGAGAACTTGGGTGAGTTTTAAGTGTAGTTTGATTTTTTTCCTTTCAAAATGTATTTCGACCCTGTGGAGGACTAATTCATAATTGAAAGCTTTACTAGATCAGAACGAGTTCAAAATTGATTGATTTGAAATTAGTTTTTAAGGAATATAATTTAATTGAATTTATCTGCCCTTTGCGACACTTAACTACGCTCATGTGGCTCATTTGGCTCTTCATTTGCCATGAATATGCGGTGGGTGGATGGGTTGTGGGTGGAAAAAAAAAACCTCAGAAATGTAAAAGAAGTCTTGAGTAAATAAACAGCAGTAGCAGAAGCTGAAGCAAAAAGTGCTGCCGGCCTGCACCTAAGCAAACACAGCGAGGGGCGGAGCAAGGGATGGGGCAGAGCTCATAATGCGCCACTAACGTGTAGAAGTTGCGGGCAGCAGCAGCAGCAGCAACTCCAACAGCAATAATAACAGGAAATGCATTTTGTTGTTGCTGTTAAGAAATCGTTGGATGCTGCTGCCGATGCTGTTCTGTCTGTTATCTTAGTTTATGTGTGTTGTTTCTGTAGTTGTTTGCTGCTGCTGATGTTTTTTCCCCCTTCCTCTCTCCCTATGTATGTTTGCCTAACATAAGCATAGAAAATGTCTGATGCTGCTAATGCTGCTGTTGCATTTCTGCTAATTTGCTGCTACCAGCAGGTGCTAAAAGCTTCTGCGAAGAAGTTCCGCCAATAACAAAAATCACAACTTTCTTAAAACATTAAACGTTCCCGCAAACATCTGCTTAAAATGCATATGCAAATAACTTGGCTAGTTGCACTCGGTCTTTGGGATGTGTGTATGCTTGTTATCGCACCCACAAGACAGCTTGTAATCAAACAACAAACAAATAGCCGCAACTAAGTGGAAGTTGGAAATTGTCTAAATTGTGAGTGAAAAGAGGGAAGAGCTGGTGGCGAGTTGCATGCAGGTGGGAAATCGCTGTGTGTGTTTGTGTGTAAATATGTGATGATGTTAGACATGTTGGGTACTAAAGAGGAAGGCCACTGATTAAGTTGATATGTGTTACTAGCTAATATGAACAGACAGAGAGGAGAGGAGATAGGATTTTGTTTTAGGCTGCCTTGAAAATGTTTTGAAATCATTTGTAAATTTTATTTATCAATATCCAATTTTTAAGAAATTAAATAGAATTAATTTAAACTCAATTCATTGAGTGACTCTCAAACTATGTTATGAAGGAGTGCATGTCAAACTAGTGAACATTAAAGCAAAAAGCTGTAAAACTGTGACTTAGTAAAATCAACAGCATTTTAACAAACCACATTTATTTTGACAAAATTTTAATTAAAACAGAATTGGTAACCATTTCTTAATTTTGGCCTCAGTAAAAGTTTAAGTGTCAATGAATGTCAAACCCCAATTGCATGACCGAGTGAGTGTCAAACTGTTCTAGTTAGGTTTGAGAGCCAAAATTTTAATTTTTGATGGTTTAAAGTGGTTTATTTTTTTATACCCACAATTTCAAAGCAATATTCGGTACCTTAGGCGGAGTTTGAGTAGTAATTTCTTTACATGGAGTGAATATGTTCTTACCACCGAGTGATTGCCAAACTGTAGCGGAAATATCAGGTGACTCTCAAACTGTTATTTCTGTAAAAACTAAATTTTAAAATTTAGTTTTTGATACATTGTGTTAGTAAAGCTGTTACTTAAATCTGTTTAAAGATTCGTAATTTTTTTGAATTTTTCTTAAAAGCGAACCAAAAAGCTAGTATGATTTAATGATTTTTAAACTTTAAGCTCGATTTTAAGTAGTAATTTCTTT
>JAEIFU010001674.1:0-61463 GCA_018904235.1 Lordiphosa stackelbergi | reverse complement strand
TTTTCGCAGTGGCGTAGATAGGGGGGGATTAAGATGATCAATCCCCCCCATTGAGTTCCAAATCGAAATTATAGGGGACGAAGTCGAAGATAAATAGATTTAAAAAAAAAAGAAACCTGACTTAATTTTTATAAGAAATAATTAAGAAAAGAATAAACCCTGTTAATAGTCTAGTATTCCTGCCTTCTTTCAGAAACTTATAAAAAAAAATTCCGACGATAGATTGTCAATTGTAAACAATTTTCATGCAAAAAAATCGTCCAAAATTTTTTAACGACTTACCTCTAATATTTTATTACTAATACCATTTCCAACTTCAATGGTTATTGTCTGAGCGGATCGCGGACAGAAACTTTTAAACTCTTTCACGCGACTTAAAATAAAATCTTGCCTGCGGCGCTCCATTTTCCCATATTTCTTCTACAAAAATGAAACTTAACTGAAAACATTCACTGAAAAATTTTGTGTTTACGGTCTGTGTTTTCGCTGGTGGAAACGAAATGTGTATATATATTCGAAATATTGCTCTTTTTGCAGCCAAATGTGGCAATTCGATTTTTTACATCCCGCCAGATCCTTTTCATGATTTGAGTGTGGGAGCGAGTTTTTGAAAATCCCTTTTCACCGATAATTATTTGATAAATTAACTTTTTTTACGACCACTCAATCTGGCCCGCATTTTAAGCATTATGTGCAAAGATCAACCTAAAATTTCGAAATTTAAAGACACACTCATAGAAAAAAACTATAGCTGACTGCCTCACCCTTATTGCATGATAATTCTTTATAGTTCGCGGTTCATCGATGAAATTCTTTTAGCAAAGGGGGACCATACTAGGCCTTGAATTCTTGGGGCCGTTCACAAATTCGTTGTTTTTTGAAGAAAATAAAATCTGCATATTTCAAAATTCGTTTAAAATATACAATGGATGACCCCCCCGCAATTGATTTGCCTGAAAATTTTTAATAATTCGCAGTCCATCAAAAGTATTGTTTTTTATTAATTTTCGGAGAGAAGGCAGGAGTTCTACAGGCCTGTTCAGGTTTTCACTTTCGACAAAAATTGATTGGGTAAATCAGATTACAACGTTTTAATTTGAATCCGTCGAGTAAAGAGTAATTAGAAACTAAAGGTTAGATACGGATTACCTTGGATGTTGAATAGAAAAGAGAAAATGTAAAAAATTCGAATTCAGTTTAGTGAAAACCGGAACATGGTAGCAAGACTTTTCCGATAACTTTAAATAAAATTCTAAAGACCCAAAAAATATTCAAAATTTTGACTTCATCACCCCCCATTGCAAAAAGCTATCTACGCCACTGATGTCCTGCACACCAAACCGGTGATGTTTCGGATTTCAAGCCCATAGGAAGGAAGCCCATACTCCTTGGCTGTAGCTTTGACGGCCTTCTTATCGATGAGGCATTGCTTAATGGCATCGACCAGCCCATTTAAATTGATTTTTGTTGAATCGGACGATTTTTTTGGTGTTGACATGGCTAAAAATGCACAAAAATTCACAAAAATGCTGTTAAATCATGTTACACAAACATAAACAAAGATATTTGACAGTTTTATGGCCAAACACACGCTTTAAACACTAAAAACGAGGGTGTCCACAACCGGTGCAAAAGTGTGTCCATTCTTGGAAATGGTATCCATTTTTATTTTGTTCAGCCAATTTACACGACACAAACATTTCACTAAAACTTGATATCACATCACACTGTACACTTAATGCACTAAATCACAAAGTATAATACTCACCTCTTTACAATGTTTTGCTTCGATTTAACGCAATACGGAAATTGAAAAAAATAGAAACTTGGAAAAATGTTCACGATTTTTTTTTATTTGCTCACAGCGAGAAACCAAATGCGTGTTTACACTTCGGTATTGGCTCAGATTATGTGTACTGTCAAAAGTAGACTGGGGTGTCCACAACCGGAGACTCTCCCCTATCATTTTTATTTATGCAGGGCATAATACCGGAACCGGAACCGTTAACCGAAATAAACCGTTTCAAATCGCGTACCGGAACCGGAATCGAAACACATTTTTTTGGGAACCGAAAACCGTTTACCGTTATTATTGGAACCGATATAACCGGAACGAAACCGAAACGTTAGTACCGGTACAGTTTCTTTTTTTTTTACCTTTGCAGAGCGCATCGTAGTTTTAGTCAGACATTTGTAATGCAGATATTATAATGCAAGCAATCATAAAACGACCTTAACACGCTGCCAGATTTTCTTTCAACTTTTTAGGAGTCATAATATTTAAGTACCCATCGATTGCCCCACGCGTTGGAGCTCAACCTACAGGATACCAAAATATTTGCTGGCGGAAGACATCTTCAACTCTTGCTCCAATTTGCGGCTGCAGATAAGGACTTTCTTCTGAACCGGAAAGTGTGGGACTCAGTTTGCGAAATTGTACGCATATTAGAATCAGCGGAGGCGGACACAACTAAACTTAAAGCCGAAAATCTAGTTTTGATTTTTATTTTATTTATTCCATTTGTATACACAGCAAATTGGAAATATCAAAAAAATTGTTCTCTCTTGCGAAATCGTTTTATCAGGAAATAGAAAAGCGAGAGAAATCCCTTTTTGAAAACAGTGCTTTTCTATGTGCAATATTTTTTGGACTCTAGGTCTAACGTAACGCTAAGTACTGAGCAAAAAAATACTTGTATCGATCTTTAACATAATACTTTTGCACAAATTTTTTCGTTTGCTGATCAATCACTGCTTAATGAACTGCAGTTCAAATTCTGGTTCATCTGAATGCGCTGACGAAGTTGAAACATATGTGATTTTGCAGGAAAGGATTCTTGGTAATAATCCTCCACAAAGTTCCCAGAATTGTGTGCGATTTCAAAGGTCGTTCATTCTGTTCCAGCTACGCAGGTAAGCGTGCAACGCCTATTCTCTGGCGTAAAACTTAAAATGAATCTGCTAAGAAGTTGCATGGACTCAACCACATTTAATGCAATTATGCTACTGAGAGCAAATCAGAAGAACGCTATATGGTGGACGTATAAAATTCGAAGTTAAATTCGAAAACTAATAATACATAATATGTTATTTATGAGCATATAGCGTAATCATTAGATCTTACATGTTTACTTTAAATGTGAGACCATTCATTTTGTGTTGAATTTGATTTGTTTCATTAAACAGGAATAAAATGATTTAGATTTATCTCAGAATTTAGTTTTTTCAGTATTAAAAATAATTATTACTTATATCGGTACGTACCAGTATACCGAAATAAAAGTGCAGGTATCGTATCGAAACCGAAAACCGAAATTAATTGAAAACCGAAATGGAACCTTTAACTGAAACATTAATTTCGGGACGTACCGGTATCGGAACCGGAACCGAAACCGAAATTCGTTTCGGGATTATGCCCTGATTTTAACCCCTTCAAAGTAAAACTCCATCCGCTGCAATACACTTGTAACAACCAGTTATCATAGTCCAATCCTACCTAGACAGGAAAAGAAAACTCTATATTTGCTTTATCGATTTTAAGGCTGCATTTGACACGATAAATCGTCATAGCTTATATTTAAAGCTAAGTCATTTGGGAGTATCGACGAAATTTATTAACACGTTGAACAGCCTGTATGAAGATAATCGCTTTTCTGTTTGGGACGGATGTGAGCTCTCGGCCTGGTTCCCAAACAACACCGGAGTAAAACAAGGATGTCTCCTCAGCCCACTCTTGTTTTCAATATACATCGACGACATATCATCGTACGTGCCCGGAGGAGTTGATGCTAATGGTTGCAACATAAAGACCTTGATGTACGCTGATGACATGGCGTTACTGGCTGATTCCCCTGAAATGCTCCAGAGCATGATAAATGAGCTATACGACTACTGTCAACTGTGGATTCTACAGATAAACGTGCAGAATACAAAGGTACTGGTTATAAAAGACGGCCGTGGTCGAACGCCTAAAGCCGATAAATGGTTTTTAAATGATGCCGAGCTGGAGACTGTAACTAGGTTTAAATACCTGGGTGCCACTCTAACAGGAAACATGAATTTTAGGCCTCACCTCCAAGAGAAATTACTGGACTCTACTTGCAATGTCGATATCAACCTTGATTGTCCTGAGTCTAGGGAAGCCTCACATAAGCTGATCCTGGAGAACATCGAGTTACGGGAAAGAGAAAATTTCAAATATCTGGCGTCCCTAAGTGAGTCAAGAACAATTTACAAAAGCTTGAACCACAACCTTGGAACTCTGAACTACTTTCAAGACCACTTTGGCATCTAAACGATCTCCTCGGCATATACCGTGCTCGTTGCGAGATGCTAAATCTGAATTACAGGCCGCACGTAAGCTCCATCAATACTGACTGTACACTCTGCAACCTCCGTGTAACTGAGAATGTTGCGCATTTGATCGGGGTTTGTCCAATCTTGGGAGAGCTACGGAGTTTGTATCTCAACAAACCTGCACTATCGGAAACCGAGATTGTAAGCTGGTTGAATGGAGAGAACTGGGAGATACTGTCTTCGTTTTTGCAACATGCGCTAAATACCGCCTTACTATCTTAACCGAATACTTATAACTTGTTAAATTTGTTTTTAAAATTTTGTTTTTAAATTTGCAACTCTGATTTTCTTCCATCCATAGTATTATATTGTCAGTGTGCTGTCTAAAAGCTAAGAAAAATGTACTACAGTATATTATGATAAGTTATGGCTGATGGTTAAAAACCAAGCCTCTGTTTTTCAAAATAAAATACTACTACTACTACTACTCATAGCACTTGGGAAAGTTCTCCTTCTACGATTTATCTCAATCGAGTCAAAACGATGTCCCTGGAGCGGTCTCTTGAGTTTGCTGAATAGCCAGAAATCACACGGAGCCAAATCAGGCGAATAAGCAGGCCCTGTTGTCAGTAACAGTGATACAAAGTTAAAGACAGAAAAACATTAACGAAACGTATGTACGTTGAATTCCAAGTAAACAAGGTTAGATGGAAAGCGACACTCATATCTATGGTTACTAGATCAGGTTTGAGTAAAAGCGGAATTGCTTAAGCAGTTGGAACCGACAGCTCAATGCCACACAGAGAAAACAAAATTGGCTACACGGCGCGTGTAGAAACGTCAAACCTAAACGCAACGTATTTCACCCTGTTAAATTGCACACGCTGCGTGTAGAATTCAAAAAGCCACACGGGACGTGTGGAAAAGCTACACGCGACGTGTAGGAATTAAAAATCTGAATGCAAATGTAGAAAAGTTAAATGCTGCGTGTGCAAAGGCAAAGTCTACAAGAAATTAGAAAATCAGCTCATTTCCCCAAATAATTCTACATTTTTCATGCAGCAATCTGAATACCACACGGACGTTTAGGTTTTCTACATTAACGTTTGGATATTGAAATCCTACACGTGCGTGTGGAAATTCTAAACGAAAAATGTAGCTCTACATCAGTACTGAATTCTTATATTTTTCGTTTAGCAAGCTGGTTATCACACGTGACGTGTGGGATTTCTAAATGTACGTTTAGATTTACAAAATCTAAACGCTGCGGGTTGAAAATCTACACGAAACGTGTGCAAATTTCTGTTGCCCGTATATAAATAGCGATTGCGTTGAATTAGAACTTAAGAATTACAAGCAAGCAAATATTGGACTGTGCCTTTAGCAGATTCAATACAAGTAATGTCTTAGAGGCCTTGCCTTACACGCGTTACGTGGCGGAGACGTCTAAAACATCATTCCAATCGTGTTGCAGTCCAAGGGGCCGGGATTTCAAATCTACCAGAGTAAGTAAAAAAAATATAAGTTTGTAAAAAAAAAAATAAAAAGCTACACGAAAATGTAGGATTTCTACACGTTTCGACCGGGATTTTCAACCCATTACTTTTGTGTAGCTTTTTTGCACGCCGCATGTTGAAATGAAAAAACTGAACGCGGCGTGTAGAAAAGCTGCACGTGGCGTTTAGAATTCAGAAAGCCACACGCGGCGTGTAGAAAAGCTACACAAAAATAGTGGGTTGAAAAACCCGGTCGAAACATGTAGAAAGCTTTTGAATTTTTTTCTCTGTGCAAGTGGATTAAATTCGGGAGGAAAAGGAAGCTTTGATCTAGTAACCATAGAATTCCTTGCTACCTTTCATATAAATTTGTAAAAGTAAACTGGCCAATTCAAACGTTTGTACGAAAACCGACGTGGAATTGAGAACAGACCTGTTTGAGTATTTTTTGTTAGCATTGAGTAGCTTATGAAAAGTGTCTCAAAAGTAATCAGTTTGTTCGGGGTTAATGCCAACATCATAACTGATGTACATCCTTAACATAAACATTTTATTAACTTAACATTAAATTAACACTTTTTTTTGTATGGGAGAATTGCGTCACATCACATCACATCCACAATTGATGTACATATATGTATGTGGCAGTTGAACTAGGCTATAAGTTTCAATGTTCATCGTAGGAGCCATAGTTTAAGTGTTGCACCTTTTGCTGCCAAACTATTTCTGTTTCTGTTTTGATGCACTTTAATTCAATTGCATTTTAAAATGTAAGCGAAAAGCTGTCTGGATTGTTGTTGAAAGTGCTTGCGGACTTGCAAATATATTCCGTCAGTCAGCGAAACAGAATTCATTTGAAACATTCTTGCATTTATAGTCACTGCAGCACTAATTTTTTGACCTTATTCAACAATCAGAATAAATTGTGGAGCGAAAGGTTCGGCGCTTAAACTATGCCACCTACGATGAACAATGAAACATTGAAACGAAATCTATTTTTATGAACTTTAAGCTTTCCAATTTGAATTCGAAAAACTTGTACATTATTCAATGAATTTTTAATGAAGTATGACTAGTTTTGGAATCAGTAAACATAAATGTATCATAATTTCATATCGACAAGGCGTACAGCTTCGCGTAGTTGGCTATTTTGTTGGCCTGTGCTATTAAAAAAAAAAAAAAACAGTAAAAACAACTCCGCACGCCCACTCATTAAATCTGATAAGTCAGTCTTTGTACCTGGAAACACTCAGTACAAAACGTGGGTCAACTATAAAATGAAACAATCTAAAATCGTTATGCTGGTGTTTACTTAAAAATTTGCGTATATTTGAAACTTTTAAGCGTCGATTTCTTATCTTCTATATAACTGCTGTGTATCAAAAATTCTTAGAATTTACTCTGTTATTTGTAAGTTTGTGTGACAGATTCATATAAATACTTTTACAAATTAAATTTTTCCAAAATTTTGCTCTCAGTGATTCCTTTTTTACGGTTTCATATCTCAGATGAGGTTTGAAAAAAAAAAAAAACAATTTCTTCGCATTGTCCAGGTCAGTTTCATTTTGCTGCTGCCTTTTGGCACAAATTTTTCAAATTACCGCATAAGAACCGCGGCTGTGGCATCGTCGGCTCACTTTGGAGGTTGACAAAATCGTGTTTTGGAACCAAGAGTGGTTGGCTGCCTAAGTTCCGCATTGAATTGTTGCGAAGATTGGTTGGCGGGCAGTCGAACTATGCCGGCGGCGGCACTGACCTGAGTGCATGAGAAGGAGTCTGGCTCGCTCTCTCACTCACTCACTCATCGGCATTGGGATGCCAATGTGCGAATCTATGGAAACCCATCCAAAGTGCAAAAAGCAATTTTAATGAATTAAAATGCTCAATGGTACATATTTTGCTTTTATTAAAAGTGATTAAATCAATGGAGACAGTCGGGAAATTTAAGGCACAGAATGGATGTTGGTATGGGATGAGGTAATGATTTAACAAGCCAAGTTGGCAATGAATTTGTTATGTGATAGATAAGATAATAGAAATAGATAGGTAACAATTAAATAAATACTTTACGCAATAAAATAAATACGCAGAAAGAAAAGGCGAGCTGAAATCAAGCTCAAAAAATTAAATTGCAAAAAAATTGAAATTTCAATTTCGAGTCGAACTTATTTCTTTATGATCAAGTACGAATGGGTTGGAGCAAGAAGAAGTTCATTTCAATTACCGTTCTTACTTGTGAAAATCAAAATCAAATCAAATCAGTAAGGGGAAGACCATATAGATACCGAGATGTAGTTCTAAACAAAACTAAAAAAATCTCTCTCTTACTAATGCAGTCAGTCCAAATGGGGACACACACATACACACATTTTTGTGTCAACTTAGGGTTTTTCTGTGGTGTGGCACTTATGCTACCTACCTAACATCGACCAGCCACTTTTGTGGCGTTGTTTGTGTCCTTAAAACAACTAATCACTTTGAGCCGGCCAGAACTTGCTAGCTTAAAAATCAAAAATGTAGTTAGATGCCCTTTAGCACTGCCTCGACCAATAGACTCCAAATGGTCCAAGACGCACTGGACGTCCCTCTTCAAATGGCGCTGCCAGTCAAACCTATCACAATTGAAGAGATGAAGAGTGAAATTGGCTCGCTCAAAAGCAACAAGGCTCCTGGAGAAGACGAGGTTGACAACAGAACGATAAAGCTCCTCCCTCGCAAGGCGGTATTGTTTCTGTTGCTCATCTTCAACGCAGCCCTACGCCTCAGTTACTTTCCCAGTTTATGGAAAAGAGCCAATATAGTGATGCTTCACAAACCTGGGAAGCCCCCAGATGAGCTGGACTCCTACAGCTGCTGGAAAGATGCTTATTGCGAAGGATTCTGGAGACCCCAGCAGTCAAAAGGAGGATCCCTAAATTCCAGTTCGGCTTTCGACTGGGACACGGAACCCCAGAACAGCTACACAGAGTGGTCAATTTCGTCCTGGAAGGATTCCACGCCAAGGAGTACGTTGTGGCAGCGTACTTGGATATTCAACAGGCATTTGACCGCGTCTGGCATGATGGTTTACTAGCCAAGCTCAAGGGAACGCTCAATCCACAGCTTTTCTTAATGGTCAAATCATTCCTTTCTGACAGGACATTCAGAGTTGTCCAGGATGGCCTTTCATCCCAGAGGAAGAGGATTCGAGCAGGTGTACCTCAAGGTAGCGTTCTGGGACCAACCCTGTACAGCCTGTTCACAGCAGATATGCCTACTGCTCTGGATATTCCCATTGAGGAACCGCAGGACCTCCTCATAGCAACCTTTGCCGACGACATGCGTCTATTCAGCAACAGATGCGTTGCAGGAATATCTCAAGAGGTTTGAGAACTGGGCCTGTCGCTGGAATATATCCATCAACGCTGAGAAGTGTGTTAGTGTCACGCACACTCTCAGAAGAGACAGTAGCCCTGGAGTCTTCCTGCATGGTGAGGTGCTTCCTCTCAAAACGGCCCATAAGTATCTGGATAAGAGGCGTACCTTCAAGCCGCATGAGTAGCAGGCAAGCTCTTCTTCTTGATTGGCCCGATGCTTGCATCACAACCGTTCGACGGTCTCGGCCGCTGCAATCAATGTCCGCCAGTCGCTTCTGCTCCGTGCGAGCTGGGACCAGTTGGTCACACCAAGCTTGGCAATGTCTGCCCGAACCTGGTCATCCCATCTTAGTCGAGGTCTCCCCCCGCCTGCCTCTTCCTCCGTAGTCAGCCGCCTTCGAATAATAAGCTTTCCTTACTGGAGCTTCTTCGTCCATCCTGGTGACATGTCCTAACCAGCGCAGCCGCTGTTGCTTTATGCGCTTGACCAGACAGGTGTCCCCATAGAGCTCATACAGTTCGTCATTATTTCGAATGCGGAAATCATCGCCAACTTTTAAAGGTCCATAAATCCTCCGAAGAATCTTTCGTTCAAACACGCCAATCGCCGCTTCATCCGCTGCTGTCATTGTCCATGCTTCTGCGCCGTATTGCAGGACTGGGATGATAAGCGACTTGTATAGGGCTAATTTTGTTCTTCGCTTGAGGTCTCTGCTCTTGAGCTCCCTACTTAGCCCGTAGTAGCATCGGTTTGCAAGAGTGATCCTTCGTCGGATTTCCAGACTGATGTTGTTGTCGCTGGTTATCGTCGTTCCGAGGTAAAAAAAATCCTCTACAACTTTAAAGTTGTATTCTCCCATTGTAACAGATTGTCCAAGACGCAAGGACTTTTTGTCCGCGGATACAAGGTATTTCGTCTTGTCCTCATTTACCGCTAAACCCATCAGTTCTGACTGCCTCTCAATCTCTGAAAACGCCCTGCTTACCGCCCGTTCGTTTTTGCCGATGATGTCGATATCATCGGCATATGCGAGTAGCATTAGATCTTTATAAATAAAGGCGCCCGTTCTGTTGGCATGTGGGCACCGGCGCAGTATATATTCCATCAGTAGATTGAAGAAGTCACACGATAAGGTATCGCCCTGCCTAAAACCTCTCTTGGTATCAAATGGTTCGGAAAGGTTCTTTCCTATTTTGACGGAGCTTTGTGTACTTCTCAACGTCATCATGCAAAGACGAACGTACTTTGCTGGTATACCAAGGGTAGACAAGGCTTCAAAAAACCTTGACCTTATCGGCGTGTCGAAGGCTGATTTATAATCAACAAATAGATGGTGTGTGTTGATGCCTCTCTCATAGGTCTTCTCCAGGATTTGTCGTAATGTGAATATCTGGTCTGTGGTGGATTTACCAGGTCTAAAGCCACACTGATAAGGTCCAATCAGTGTGTTAATAAGCGGCTTAAGACGTTCACAAATAATGCGCGACAGAACCTTATATGCAATGGGAAGGAGACTGATCCCGCGGTAGTTGGCGCAAACTGCAGGGTCTCCTTTTTTAAAAGATTGGGCATAGGACACTTAGATTCCAATCGTCGGGCATGCTTTCGTCAACCCATATACGGCAAAGAAGTTGGTGCATGCACCTTACCAATTCTTCCCCTCCAGCCTTGAACAATTCAGCGGGCAGCTCATCAGCGCCTGGTGATTTATTGTTCTTTAGCCTTTGTATGGCTAAGCAGACTTCCTGTTGGGTCGGCGGGTCTATCTCTATGTTGTCGATTGGTGGCATCGCTACTTCTCTAGAGGCGGCATCATGTTCGTCATCGCCTCCCAGTAGGTTGGAGAAGTAGCTTCTCCATTTGTTAAGCGCCACTTGCGGATCGGTGACCAGATTCCCGTGTTCGTCTTTGCATTGTGCGACTCTGGGCTTCAAACCTTCTGTTAATTGCTTAATTTTTTGGTAAAATTTTCGAGTCTCACTCATGCCGAATAACAACTCAACTTCCTCGCGCATGCGCCTTTCCTGCTCGTTCTTTTTCCTTCTAAAGGGGCGCTTCTGCTCTTTCCTTTTCTCCCGTTCGCTCCTTAACAGCCCGCGTTGCTCCCGACTGCAGAGTTCTCCTGTAGGCTGCGTCTTTCTCTGCAGTAGCAAGTCGGCACTCCTCATCGTACCAAGTCCGACTTCGAGGGGACTCGGAGTACCCGAGTATCTCCTTGGCAGCCGTACTCATGGAGTGTGATATACGATTCCACTGTTCGCATATATCGGAAGAAGATAGGAGGTTTCCCTGACCAGTTGGGCGAGTTTAGCTTTGTAGGCTTCAGGGGTCCACGTGATACACTTCTCAACATTAACTTTCAATTCAACTGCTTCCACACTAACCGCGTCATACCTATCAACCGTATCGAGATAGTTAGTCGGCAGGTAAGCATCGGCGCGAAGACCCACCTGAACAAAATCAGGGTCTCCCAAGCCAAAATCCTTAGACGGATCAACGGAGCTGAGTGGTTCATTCGCACTCGACTCATGAAATGGAGTGTGGGTTCCCGCCCCTTGGTGGGGACCAAATCAATAATCCAGGCAGCGAAATACTTGGACAAGGTTGCTGGTCATCCAAACTACCTCGGAGGCGTCTACTCAGATCAAAAAAAAATAAAAAAAAAAAAATAAAAAAAAAAAAATAAAAAAAAAAAAAAAAATATAAAAAAATAAAAAAAATTTGAGCGAAAAAAAATAAGAACAGAAAACAATATATTTAATGAAGAGTAGATTAATTGTCTGCTCCTATTAAATCCTAAAAAAAAAAAAAAAATTAAATTAAATTTTAAATATTTGATGTGGGAGGGGTAACTAAATTCAATAACAAATGTTTAAAAAAAAAAAAGTAGTTAAAAATATAGCATGATGTTTCTGCTGCAGACTTTTTATTTGGAAGGTAAAATCAGTTTAAATATCGAGCTCAAGTCAATCTCTGGCATTTTTGGAGCAATCCTTTGTCAGATTGAATGATGTCGGACCTTCTAGAAGGGATCCGTTTGAGATATCAAGACAAGCTCGATAACAGAATTAAAATTGTTGTAAAAATAAGCCTGTATCGAGCTAATGTCAAAAGTCGAAACTAAGACGAACGAGAAATCCGTACTCAAGTCAATTCTATCGGGATTGCCCCACTTTGGCCCTCGTTTGGGATTGATTTTAGTCCGGATATCTTGGATGTTCAGTGTAAGCTTCTAATTTATGCACAAGAAAAAGGGACCTACAGTTTAATGCTGAATTCGAACGGCAATGTTTGAGACGCTTTTTCAGGGCTACTTAGGAATTTTCTGTCGTTCTGAGTACAAGGGTCCTAAGTAGTTGATGTATGGAATTTCTCCATGTTTTGTATGAAATTAAAGAATAAAGAAATGTGATTAAGAAATTGGCAAAAATATACAATAAATTCCCAGAATATCCTCCATTTCCCATCATATTTCTTCGTTTTCTTTCTTAATAAAAAGAAATCAGCCACGAAAGTAAGACTGTAGATCGTTTTAGAAATTTTAAACACAACATGAAGCTACATGAATCCTCGATCGAACTTACAGGCAAATGCTGGCTACCGCCTGCCATCCCTTTCCATATTCATTTCAACTCAAGCCTCATTAGTGATTTCATATAAATCGAGTGCAAATCCATCATAACCAACTGAAACATTAAGCAATTACCTGACGTCAGGGCATAAATCAACGAGTCAAATAGGCAGCCATTGGCTAACGACGATAGATGGATATATGTGGATGTGGCTGACTGTGGCTAGGGTAAAGGTAAACCTGTTGCATGATCAGCATATGGAATTTTGCGAAAAATATCAGAGCTCTCAACAATGTATGCCAAAATGGCACTTCATCAGCTGGCAAGAGATGATTAGCAATTTGGGAGACCCGCAAACGAACCTAAAACCAAAAGCCGGAGCAGGTTGGCTGCTGTCTGGTAATGATGCCAAAGTGATTTCACTTTTGAGCATCTATGCATTTTGTTTTTGTAGTTGTTGTTGTTGTTGTTGTTGGCGGGGCCCAACCTCTGCCGCCGCAGACTATTTAACAATTTTTACTACTACTAAAAATTCCAACAAAAAGTCCATCTCCATCTCTCTTTTCCCGGTGTGTTATTTGTAATGCGGGCGTCGCAAAAAAAAAAAGGAGAAGAATCGCGAGTTGTAAAATCTGGCTAATGGCAAGTTTGTTGCAAAAGCGTTAATTAAAAACCGACCAAGCAGCAGCCACAAATTTGAAAAGTGCATTAACTTTGTTGCCGACCCGCTTGACATTTGGTGAGGGAGACACACAACTTATTGCACTCATTGTTACACTAATTTGGCTTCCTTCTAGCCGGGATTGACAGTTTAGTCTATCAGCGTCGGGTAATCAGGGCCAATTGTTTACCGTTTTTGGTTGTGAAATGAATAATAATTCTTAATATGGAGCATAAATGCGATTGCTACAATTCTCATAAATGGTTAGGCCCCGCATTGACATTTAAAAGCCAAAAAAAACAAAAAAGTAGTTTTCTCTGTTTAGCGGTCATCATAAAGTGATCAAGTGAATCGGCTGCTTAGCAATGCCAGGGGAATATGAAAAATCCATTTTGGTCAAATGGAAGATACTTAAAATTGAGTAGATAAACTTTTGACACTATTTTTTTTTTATTGACAGAAAGAGAAGTTTATGTAATTGGAGGGAGATAGGCACAAATCGGTTTTCAACTATTAATTTTCTTGTTTTTTCGTCTTCCACTTGCTCTCTTCATTTGCTCAATGAATCAAATCTATTTTTAAAGGAAAAAATTCCGCACACTGTCCTAATAAAGTTACAAAAATAATCTGCTTCGAAATTATCACAACTGATTTCCCCCTGGCATGCCACGCTGTGGAACTGACACCTTCAACTCAAGGGTCAGACGAGGGGCGGAGCAAATACCACAAAATCCAAGGTGATTGCGTGTCTGCGATAAGGCGTGTGCCGAGGCCTGCTCCACCGCCTGCTCCTGATCTGCGGTCAGTTGAAAGCTGCCCAAAAACTGAGCTGGACTCCTCAGATCCAAAGCCAAGTGCGCCTTTATATCTTTGAACACGGTAGCTAACATGCTTAAGTTTAATTAATGATAAGAAATCTGTATCTAAGGCTGTTGCCGCCACGCCAGGCCATGCTCTCCGCACCGTAATGAGGCCCCAGTATGAGAATTCAGGTGTGCACATCCACCTCGACCCGTAACCAAGTAAGTGGCATCTCAATATCATGTAGATTTTTGCTAATGTGTAGCCAGCGCACTGGTCCATCCGCGGCTCAATCTCATGCTCTCATACTCGCCATTAATTAGTTGAATTTATTAGATGGCCATCTTCGATGTCTCGTCGTTGTGGCCATACGCCTGGGAATTTTTCGAATCCCTTGCATTGCACTTCACACTATGCAAAAAGCAGAAGCTGGCTCCGCACCGCACCGCTCCGCGCACGCACAACGCATCTCGGCTGGAAGTTGGTCAGTTTACGATGTGGCTTTGTTCATGTTGTCCGACCAAATCGGCCACATCGAATGGCACCGAATATTTTATCTGACATCACAGTAGGGGGATTAGTCTCAACTTGAGTTGCATATTAGGAGTAATAAATGGAAGTTTTTTTTAATATTGTTCCATCTTGGCCAGTGGGTTTTATAGTTGCATGTATTGACATTTGATTGCTTATTTGCAGATTGGCTTATGTGGGGATGTTGCCAGCAAATGATGCGACAGGGCAATTTCTGGATACTAATCGAGCCATTATCAAAGCAAATGGAAATGGGTAAGTGATTGGTGTAGAATTCGCACAAACGCATCCGGCACGAACAGATTTTTGTCATTTTCTTCATAACTGCACTGCCATAGGCCCCGTTTCGGCACCCTTGTTCTATAGAATTTTCTGCAAAGTCTAAAAACTGGAAACCGGAAACTTTAACCGCTAAAAACACTTTAAAATTAGTAGCCGAAACCCTAACCGAAAATGTTTATTTCTTGGTTATAAAGGGTGATTTTTTAAGAGCTATAGGAAAGTTCTTAAAAAAAGCACATAAAATACAGAAAAGTGCATCTTTATTTGAATCGATAGAACAGTCCATATAAGTTAATGTTTGAAGATTATTTCATGCAATTGTTGACCGTGACTGCGCCTCAAATGGTCCATCCGCTTAGTCCAATTTTGGCATACTCTTTCCAACATTTCGGCCGGTATCTCACGAATAAATGCTTCAATGTTGTCTTCCAATGCGTCAATTGAAGCGGGCTTGTCTGTATAGACTTGAGCTTTAACAAAGCCCCACAAAAAATAGCCTAAAGGCGTTAAATCGCACGATCTAGGCGGCCAATTGACCGGTCCCGAACGTGAAATAAAATGTTCACCGAACTCGCCTCTCAATAAGTCCATTTTTGCGCGTGCAGTGTGGCATGTGGCACCGTCTTGTTGAAACCACTTGTTGCGGTAGGTCGTTCGGCTTCAATTCTTGCACCAGCTGTATTTTGAAAGGCTTCACACCCAAAACCTTCCGCAAAATTTTCCACGTTGTTGAGTAACAGAAGCCCAATTGCTGCGAACGGCGACGAATCGATAATTGATGGTCATCATTAACACTGGCCGATACAGCTGCGATATTTTCTTCCGTTCGCACTCTTCGTAAGCGTGTTGGTGGTTTAATGTCCAACAATGTAAATTTGGGGAAATTTAGTTACAATAGCCCGAATAGCCGCTTTAGTGGGTCGATTAAACTGACCACAAAATGAAAAAGAAGCGCGCGATGAACTTTCTTAACAGAGCACGCATTTTGATAATAAAATTCGATAATTTGCAAGCATTGTTCGTTTGTAAGACGATTCATGGTTAAATTATAGTCCAAACTGAAGATGTTTGACAGTGAAACAAAACACGAAATGTGCGTGTGCTGTTTAAACCAGTGTTGCCAAAAAGATAATAGCTAAAAAATCACCCTTTATATGGGTTAATTTTCTGTTTTTCTTCTACGTAAAAATTTCGAACATTTTACATACATGTGGGGCTTTAATTTGAAGGGTAATGCTAAATATAGTTAAGTTATTAAGTAGTGAAATTCGTCTTTCAGTAATCGTCGTTGCCTGCATCGGTACGGCTTTCCGATGACTTTCGTCTTTCACTCGACTCAGCGTCTCGAGCCACTCGATCGTCGTTCTCCTTTCTTGCCTCGTTTCGTCGCTCTCTCGACGTACTGTTCATTGATTACGTTATTGTCTAGGGCGTCTTTAGATATTTACTGATGGGCATGCTTGCATCCCACATACTTATGTATTTATTCACTAAAATTGGCTGCTTATTTATTATGCGCCACACTATTGCTAATGGATTTGTGCCCAAGAGAGCGAACGAGACAGCGACATCGCAGCTAACTAAAATCTTTACCTTCCTCATCTTCCCTTATATTTGTTATTACACAGCCAATTTGTTTGTATGACATGTAAGTATTCACATATATACTCTTTTCCCCTAAATGTGAATAGAAAAAAATATCCAACATGTTATGTATCAGAGAACTGCGCACCAAGTAAACTCACCCGAAGACCGCTGAGCTCGTTTAAGAAGTATGCCCAAAAGAAAAAATGAAAAAGCTCACGTGTATTTGCGGACCATGGTACGTCCGAGCTTGTGTATTGCAAAGTACAAACACTAGCGTTGACTCGTAGCTGCGAGCTCTATTTGGCGAAATCAAAGATATGCTGCGGGCTATAACGATTCATAGCTTGTGCACGAGTAATCCAAGCAAGCAAAAACAACAGCATTTTGAATTTGACAGCGTGTGTGTGTGAGAAGTCGCTTGGTCAGTAAGATGACTTGTCCGTGGCGGCTCGTTGTGATATTATTACTCGTTCAAAAACCCATCAAGCAATATGTGCGTTTTCCGATACTTTTCTGACACTATTTTATAAGCATTTACCGTCATAAAGTGCACAAAAAAAACGGTCGCACTTAATGTGGAAGTTTTCTGAGTCCAATCTGACTCTTTTCTGACATAGATATACGTGCTTTCACTCTCCCAATGAAGCTTATAAAAACCTCATTAAAGACACATAAAAGTCACTATGCACTTGAAGGTTTACTGAATCGCCTCCTGAAAGGCTCTTTTCAGACGCACATTGGAGTGCAGATTTAATTGAAAAAAGTGCACTAATCTGTCGGTTTTGGACGTCTAAAAAACCCACGGGGGGCGTCCTAAAAACTTACCATTTGCAACGCGAAATATTCATTTCCGACCCTATAAACTATATATATTCTTGATCAGGACGACGAGCTGAGTCGATTGAGCTTTGTCCGTCCGTCTGTCTGTCCGTCTGTCTGTCTGTTTCTACGCGAACTAGTCTCTCAGTTTTAAAGCTATCGAGCTGAAATTTTGCACGAGTCTTCTTTTACTGCACACTGCTAATATGTCGGAACCGACCGGATCGGATGACTATATCTTATAGCTGCCATAGGAACTATCGGTTGAAAAGTGGGTCTTTGTGAGAAAAACTTTTTTGTTTTTAATGTTAACGGCTCCCACTTCAGCAATTATTAATACTTTACGCTTTCACATAGATTAGGAAGTTTTTGTCAAAATCGGATGACTATATCTTATAGCTGTCATAGGAACTATCGGTCGAAAAGTGGGTTTTAATGAGAAAAACTTTTTTGTTTTTAATGTTAACGTGTCTCACATCACCGATTATTAATATTAAACGCTTTTATACAAATTTGGAAGTTATGGTCAAAATCGGATGACTATATCTTATAGCTGTCATAGGAACTATCGGTCGAAAAGTGGGTTTTAATGAGAAAAACTTTTTGTTTTTAATGTTAACGTGTCTCACATCACCGATTATTAATATTAAACGCTTTTATACAAATTTGGAAGTTATGGTCAAAATCGGATGACTATATCTTATAGCTGTCATAGGAACTATCGGTCGAAAAGTGGGTTTTAATGAGAAAAACTTTTTTTGTTTTTAATGTTAACGTGTCTCATATCACCGATTATTAATATTAAACGCTTTTATACAGATTTGGAAGTATTGGTCAAAATCGGATGACTATATCTTATAGCTGTCATAGGAACTAGCGGTCGAAAAGTGGGTTTTATTTAGAAAAATTGTTTGTTTTTATGCTGGCGTTCTTAAACTCTGATGTATTAAAACATTTGCAAGGGTTTTAAAAAATAAAAAATAAATAAAAAAAAAAATAAAAAAAAAAAAAAATAAAAAAAATAAAATCTAAAACTTATATATATTTCGTATGGGTATGATTTCTGTCCACTCATTTTGTTTGAAATTCTTTTTTTTGAATACCATATTTTATTTTAAATATTATTTCGCATTTCACAACTAAATGAACTTGTGAATTGTCTGTCGTCTTGCTTATCGCATGATTTCGGCATCCCGTTATTTTTAGCAAAAGAATCAACGAAAACAAAATTTTTGATTACTTGCCTTTTTAACTTTCGAAAATGCCTATAAAATAAGTGCTTTTTATGAGTCCCTGCTTAGAGAGCACTAAATGTGCTCCAAAAACCCTAAAATTTATGTGTTTACTAAAAAAATCGCTCGGCTCTTTTCCGACACATAATTTGGAGCGCTCCGAACTTGCTAGCTCAATGTGCTAGCGATCATTTCGAGTGTGTCGAAGCAAGATGACAAGTACAGACGAGACAAGTAAATGCGCGAGTGTGATAAAAAATTAAGTGCTCGTTGCAGGTCTCCGTTATGTATGTATATATGTGTGAGAGAAAAATGTTTCTGGCACGATGTCATCTTGACAGTTTGTCAGCTTGGCGCTGGTAACTTGACAAGTTGCGCTGTTATCTTGACAGTGGATGAAAGAGAGAAATGAACAATTTATATTCGCGTTTTGACTCTTGATAAGTTTGCTTGGAAAGTAATTTTTAGTTGACTTAGGCTTTCGGAAAATATAAAGCCCAATGTGAAAATTTTATCAACCCGCAAAATGTTAGAGATAATGTCATTAGCCAATCAGGCGTTCTTGCAACGGACATTTAAAACGAGAACGAAGGGAATATATTTTATGGGGAGTTTCACTTAGCTCTGTCGGGCACTTGTGCTCAAACAGTGTGCCCATATTTTGTCTAGAAAAATTGTTATAATTCTGTGCTAAAAATGTAATACAAATTCAATCGGTTTGTCATTGCTCTCAACCAAAGGTAAGACCACCATTTTTATTCAATTCGAGAGTTGCTACGAAATGGAGTAACTAAAAATGTCGACTGAGGGTAGGCAGAGTCAGCCGCAATCGACTCTTAAGAAAACGCTGAGAGTGTCTACCAAGTAAGCTGTACTTATAAACATTTAAGTTGTGGTAACTGCGCGGACTTCCTACTCGAGAAAAGTAAACTTCATGGGTTTTAGCAGGTATTTCACATAGCTTGATCTCGCTTCCGTCTATGAACCCAATACAGTGGGGCAACTCATGAAAAGTTCAATTCACAAGTTGCTGACGCTCAGTTTAATTGGGCCAAAAGCCCAATGCCTCCAGAGGAGCCCAAATGAAACAACACTATGGCGAGATGTAAATCAATTGGCATTTGTTTTTTGAATCCAGTTGTTGCAAAAACTTCATCTTCCTTTATCAATTCCAGCAATATTCCGAATTGGTTCCGAGTTACGCGCAAAATTTGCTTAAAACGACGCTCATCAAATGAGGAGAGGATGTTATTTCGCCAACTAATGGTTTTGGGCACGTTAGAGATATCTTATCGGCAAGAATATATGCAAGCGACATCGTCCATAAGGTCATTCAACAACTCATCCATTGCGAAATCAGGCTGGTTTGGTGGACATGCATCTGCAAAAGTCGACAACAATTAAACGTGCAGATTATTAATAGCGAAATACGCACCTTCAATCATTTCAACTTCACGATTCAATTCGCTTGCTTTCCATTCAAGAAGAATACCTTTAATGCTTTTAGTTGGCATTTTTTATTTATGTAATTTTTTCTCACCAAATCTCGAAAACATAACAGGCGGAATGTCAAACGTAATTGTGCACAAATTTCGAGCACAGGGGCTGCTTACAATACTAGCCAGGCAAAACTGCTCAAGTGCCTATGTGCTCAACAAAGTGTTATGCCGAGCGCTCATAAAAAGAATGTTTTTAAATGAATGGACGGGATGGCATTTGTAATCTTTTATTTGTTGTCGTCTAGCCGCTACACGCCAGCTAGAGGCGCTTGCAATTAGCTGCATGAAAACAACAGGGCCGGCCAAATGGAGAGGACGGAAAAATATGACCGTCTCTCTCTGATACTGAATGATACATGACTTCGGCAATCATTCGGTGTGAATTGCCGAGTGACTTCGGCCCCAGAGTGTGAATCACACAAAAAATAAACATTAAAAAATATTTTTCTTTCCTCTTCTCACTCAATAACTCACCGCCCAAACAAGTTTGATCAGCAAAATTAATTTTGAATAAGAACACAACACTATTGTACTGAATAGGTTGCCTCAAATATTTGTTTATTATCTTTACAATGAAGCTTTCAAGGATTTTTAAGCGATGGCGGCACTAATATTAAATCAAATCAAATGTGAAGTCTCATCATTAGGCTTTTCGTTCGCTGATTGTTTTGTGTGTTCCGAATATGTTAACTTGTGTGCAAATAAAACACAATTTGCGGGAAAGTTTACCTTTCTGCTGTTATTTAAAGAAAAATGCAGCTGAAGGCCTTCAAAAGCTGCAAGATGCTTACGGAAAACATGTTCCATTTAACGTTGCATTAGTGCTGCTAGATCTGGATTTCATTTTGCAAATTGAAGAAATTATGAATTTCGTGGGCTTCTTTTGTGCTCCTTGTTAATAGTATGTGTAATCAAAGTACCAAACCGAAGCCGACATGCTCGCCTTGAGGCGCGGAATGGGACAGAGGCAAGCTATAACTTACAATCGAGGCTAAAAGCGAGAAAATTCGAAGTTTTCTCGCTTTTCCAAAATATTCAAGTAATATCTTGCTTCCGCAATTAGTTTTTACCTTGTGGTTTTGCAGACCAACTTCTGTATTGGATAGCATCTACCACCAATTGTTATTCAGATACAGTCTCAGCACTTGGATCATATTTTAAATCTTCACCAAATCACAATGCTCATGTGACTTGTCAATGCTACCACATAGCTTTTTCTTTTCCTCTCAAGATTTGCAAGCACTTCGAAGCTTCCAAACTCACACACAATACTTGGATCAAAGTGAATTTGCCGCTATCTGCTGTTGTGGTGGAAGGGGGGTAGATATAAAGGCGCTAAACGGCTGCTACCAAATGGCGGGAATTTTCATTGCCCATACGCCCCATTGCCCTGCCCAGTTACCCAAAGACGATCAATCTCTAATGCTGTAGAGCAGCTTTGTCGTTGTGGTTGGCTGGCTGGTTGCTCACTTGTTAGGCGCCTTGAAGCGTTTTGTAAGAACATAAATCCTTCAGCTGTAGCCACCGCTGCCGCTTGCTGTGTACGGCATTTGAATGCACCCAGGTACGAGCAAGCGGCTGCCGGGTTTCCTTGATTTTCTTCTGTGCCAGACTTTTTCTTATTTTATTTGCCATAAGTGGCAGGTAATTATGTCGCTTACCTGATAAATTACATTGTGGACAACGCCAGACGAGATGAGAGGAGTGCGGTCCAGGGGCAGGCAGAAGCCAATTTTTGGCTATGTGGGAAACGCACGGGGATGTCAACGTGATTTCTCTTTTTGTAAAGGAATCGATAAACACTTCAACTAGTATAATTTCTTGAAGTGTTTTTTAACTGCCTCAGCCACCAGCAGATCTTCTTTTTTTACCCAAAAGTTTTTCACGCATTCAACGCATTTCTCACTGCCTACAATATCGGTAATCATCAGGCAAAAAACGTGCTGTGCCTCTGGGTTGGTTGGTTATGCTTAACCCGGCCCCGGCCTGGCCAATTATGCACCGCACGCCAAATGGTGAAATCGATGAAGATGCACAAAATGCAAAACGCACTCTCGGCCTCTAATGGTCAAATGTGCGCTGGTGATATGTTCGTTTGTATGTGCCAGATATGTGGCCCGTACAATTATGGCCAAACAGGCAGTGGACCAAAGCTACAGGTGGGTTGTGGTTCGAATTTTTGTGTGTGTTTTTTTTTGGCATTTCCAGTTTGCCAGTAATTTTATTATGTATACACATCGGCCTAACGAGCTGTGAACGTGATTATAACTGCCACAGCGACATATGAAAATTATGTTCAAAATGCAATTTAAACAATGGCCGCAAAACAAACCAGAAGCTGGGATTCAGATTAGGCAGCAGCAGGAGCAGAGCCATGGAGTGAAAATATTTGCATGGCGGCAGCATTGTTTGTTAATGCCTTTGGCCGGGCATGGTTCGAGGCAATAAAATATGAATTTGTCTGCCGATGGCTTTTTTAAGAAGTCAGCCAATGTACAAAACTAACGGCAAATGATAAGCACCAAAGCAGGTGGGGATCATGGTGGGGGTCAGCAGGCACTATGTGTGTATGTTATGGTTTATTATGTACTGTTACGGGATGCCTGTAGATGGAGAGAGCAAATTGTTATAATTTAACTTGAGCATTAAATGCCCCGATGGACTAAATGAAAAAGATTGTTTCAATGATGCCTGCAAAAAGAGAAAATTTAATCTCTCTCTGCAACAGCTCAACGAAAATCGGCTGTTTTTGCGCAAAGATTTGTTTAGTGACTAGGCACATTTATGGCTAAATGGATACGTCAAAAAACAAAATTGTCGACTCTCGAACTTACGCTACATCCACAAAAATGCACTGTTTGGTGTGGTTTATAGGCTGCTGGAATTATCGGTTCGTATTTCTTTAAGAAAGAGACGAACAGAATATAGCCGTCAATGGCCAGGGCTACCGCACCATAAAAAAGATTTTTGTTACCTGAAATTGAAGCCCTTGATGACATGGACACAGGACATTTTCCTGTGGGTTACGTGAAGTCAAAAGTCTTCGTCGATAAGCCAGCTACGAAGCAAGACTTGGAAGCCAACATTGAATGAGTTCGAATTCATTTTCTTATTTAGAATCTGGCGTAACATTTGAGAGCCTTAAGTAACTCAAGAGGGATGACATAAAGGAAGCCATTCCGCCAATTGGACTTCCATTAATGATTCCCCCAAAGCAATTCCTTTGCAGATTATTTAACTATTTATATTTAATATTTAATTTTGTATGTACTATTTTCTAGTATGGAATCGACGACGAAACAATATCTACGCCATCGGTTGGACCGGCATAGACCTTCTAAGTGTCATCCTGGCTGTCGCCACCCTGCAGTTCTGGAGGTGGCGATTGGCCATGCTGGAACTACCTACCCCGCTACTTCCCACATGGGTACTTACTGGAGTGACGCTATGGTAAACGAACTCCGATGCACCAACTGACTGGTTCCTACATGGGTACTTACTTGAGTGACCCTATGGTAAGCGAACGGCGAACCACCCAGCTAACTTTTCGGCTAGTGCCTAAATGGGTACTTACTTGATTGACCCTATGGTAAGCGAACGCCGGACCACCAAGTAAAATGCGCGAAAGCGACAGAAAGCGTAAACGAAACATTACGATACTAGGATCGCAATTTGTTTTTGTTATTCTGCGAATAGGGCATAAGTGACTAAAAAATCAAAACTTCGATTACGCTGTCTCTCGCTGTTTGTTTCTAAATTTACAAAAGCAATTGGGATAGAAGTTGGGTTTCTTTTTTTTCGTTTTGCTTGCTGCTCTTTCGCAATGCTCGAACGCAGCTGTGTTTGTTGGTTTGCCGAATTTTTGACAGCATTGCAGTTGAGAGGAGAGCAGCAGAGCGAGTGCAATTAAAAAATGGTAGTGAAATTAAAACAAAAGTAACATTGATTAATAAATAACTAAAACTTAAAGGTACTGCAATCAACCAATCAACAGAGGCATTTAAGAAGACTAAAGCAGCAGCAGAAAAAAAAATACGCAGACAAGTTAAATTGTGTTGCGGCAGAAGAAAATGCGCTTAAAGTGGAAAACATGGTTTATGAAAACAATGACAATGACATATTTGAGAAAATAATAAGTGTAAATGATATTGAGAGTGATACAAATAATAAACTTAACAACAGTTATAATAATTTAAATGACGATTTAAAAGTGTGGTTCCAAAAGCATAGGCCTACCCGTGACGGCGCAATTGACTTGATTTGTATTTATAAGACTTGAAAATGTAAACATACCTCGCATAATACACGTTTATTTAAAGATCTTTTGAACAAAATGTACCAGGAAACAAAGGACAATTGATTTTAATTCTGCGCTCGAAAATGCATACGAAACGATTGCTAACTGCTCTGGTCCAAAAGATGGATTTTATTTGTAAGCCTGTGTTATTTAAATTTAGCTAATTCTATTTTTTTTCTGCCGAGACGACTGTGGTCCAGGTCAAATTGGACACTCTTGTCGAGGAGATTAAATTTTTAAGGGGAAATGTCGAAGTTCTTCTTGAAGCTGGCTCGAAACAAACAGCAATAATAAAAGGAATGACAAAACAGCAAGGACAAGGGAAGAAGGTGGCAAGGAAGTTTCCTATTCAGACCGTGAGCGACCTGAATGCTATTAATATGGAAATAAACGGAACAAACCGAGAGCTTTATGTTAGTATGGATACTGTTAAAATTGTTACTTTTACTCTAATTCTTATTTATTTTGTTGATATGATCGGTAGGTATTATTAAATGTATTGTAACTTGTACAAAATTAGTTGCAGTCAATTTAATTTTAATTGAAATTAATTATTGAATAGGCTTAGTTAGCAATTGAATTGTTTCCATTTACAACAGCATTCATTTAAAACTGATAGATTTTAAAAATACTTTTTATTCCCAGATGCAATAAATTCAGTCGATGGAAGTGGTTCAGCAGAGGACCAAATACGGAAAGCCTTTTAAAAACAATAGCATCCAGAAAAACACAAACAACAATTAATAAAAAAAAAATCAACTAAATGAAGTCAAAATATAATTTTCAATTAAAGCTTTTTTATTTATTTTTTTCCCGGTACCTACATAACTACCCCTATCATGGGCATATAACTACCCATATTACGGGTAACTACATAAGTAACCCTATCATGTAAATACCCATATTATGGGTACCAATGTAAGTACCCTTTTTAGCTACCCTAATATGGGGACCCATTTCACTATCTCTACGGTAAACGATGTGGTGGCGATTGACCCTATTTCGCGGACATTTCATACAAAATATGAAATGAAGAAACGCATTGCTTAGGGTTAGTAAAGTAAGTAGAGGTGGTTTCCTAGTAAGTACTTATTTCATCAGCCACGAACTACTTCCCCAGTACTGCAGTGCATTAACGAAGGATTGTAACATACGTTATGTGCTGCAGAAGGTAATTTTGTAAATTTGTTATATTGATATTTATTTATTTATATTATTTATTGGTATTTCCATTTATCTATTCTATTTATTTGAGTGCCATCTATCGAATTACAGTGTTACCTAATTGCAGTGTGCTGGCGTTGCCATTTTCTGACAATCGATATACATTTCTTCTCGAATTCTGGCTATAGGGCAGAGTCCACGGGTCGCGAAAAATTTCTCACGAAAAAGTTGATATTCCGCAGATTCTTACACTCAAAAAAAAAAACAGTCCAAATCGCCCTAAAATTTAGAAATTTGCCCTAAAAAAAGGGGTCAAAGGCGATTCGCCTTATTTTTAAGAAAATACTTTTCCAGAAAATAGAAATTGTGTTCTAGATTTCAGGGCAATTTTTCTAAAAAAAACTTAGACAATTTTAGCTGTTAGGTCGATTTATAATTCCCAAGCGGTTATGGCAGCGCTGGCATGAGGAGGAAGCAGCTGGCAGTAAAAGACTAAACGAGAAGGCCAAGCTAATACGTCTTTGCGAGTTTTTAAACTTGCAAATGTTTTAATACATCAGAGTTTAAGAACGCCAGCATTAAAACAAACAATTTTTCTAAATAAAACCGAATTTCGACCGATAGTTCCTATGACAGCTATAAGATATAGTCAACCGATTTCTACCAAAACTTCCAAATCTTTGAAAAAGCGTATAATATTAATAATCGCTGAAGTGAGACACGTTAACATTAAAAACAAATAAAATTTTCTCATTAAAACCCACTTTTCGACCGATAGTTCCTATGGCAGCTATAAGATATAGTCATCCGATTTTGACAAATTACCCATGACCGTATAAAGTGAAGCGGTGAAGTGATTGAGAACGAAAACAGAAAAATTCCCTTTTCAACGAAATTTCTATGGCAGCTATAAGATATAGTCATCCGATCCGGTCGGTTCCGACATATTAGCAGTGTGCAGTAAAAAGAAGACTCTGTGCAAAGTTTCAGCTCCGATAGCTCCAAAACTGAGAGACTAGTTCGCGTAGAAACAGACAGACGGACAGACAGACGGACACAGACGGACGGACAAAGCTCAATTGACTGACTGACTGGTGACCGTCGCACAGCCCAAACCATAAAAGATAGAAACATGAGATTTTCACAGTAGTTTTATCTTATGCTGAAAGTGAGTACTAAGAACGGATTTTGGAAAATTCTATCGGGAAATGTGGAAAATTCGCGGAAAACTGTTGTATGAAACTTTTTTGTTTTTCATCCGATCAAGTTCAAAATTATTTTCAAAGATCTATATGAAAATTCAACAACAACTGCATACCAATCTTCCGGAAAATTCACCCCCCTGGGTGGAAAGTGGGTGGTCAAGGTTGTATGGGCGAAACTATAGTTGCCAGCGATTTGCTCCAAACTCATTTTCAAAGTTACACATAATAAAATATAGGAAACGTAACTTTAAAATATTGGAAAATCTATCCATGAAGTCGGAAAATTCACGGAAAACTGTTGTATGAAACTTTTTTGTTTATTATCCGATCAGATTCAAACTCATTTTCAAAGATCTATATAAAAATTCAACAATAACTGTGTACTAATTTTCAGGAAAATCCCACCCGGAAAAGTCGGAAAAGGGTCGGAAAAGTTTTTATGGTAAACATTTTTTTTCATCCGATTGCCTTGAAACTTGGTTTGCAAGAATAGTACGAACACTAATTCGACACATATTTCCGCGATATTGGAAAACCCGCCCACGAGGAAAATGGCCGGAAAATTCTGCATGCAAAAAACTATTTTTCATCCGATTGACTTCAAAATCGGTTTGTGAGTATAGTAAGTGAAATAAAATGAGTTGTGATTTTCCGATGTTGGAACTCTGCATACAAAAAACTATTTTTCACCAGATTGACTTGAAACTCGGTTTGAAAGGATAGAATACGAAATAATTTGTGATTGCATTTTCTGATGTTGGAAATACTGCGGGGAAGTGGGCGGGAGTGGGTGGTTAGTGGGAGGGATGTGGGTGATAAGTGGGCGTGAACTGGGCGGGAGTGGGGAGGGATGTGGGTGAGAAGTGGGTGTGAAGTGCGTGGGAATCGGAAGGGAAGTGGGTGGGATGTGGGAGGGATGTTGGTGAGAAGTGGGTGGGATATAGGTAGGAGGTGAGTGGGAAGTGGGCGCGAAGTGGGTGGGAATGGGTAGGGATGTGAGTGAGAAGTGGGTGGGAAGTGGGTGGGATGTGGGTGGAAAGTAGGTGGGAAGTGGGAAGAAGCTGTGTAAGAAGTGGATAGGTAGTGGGTGGGGTGTGGATGGGATGGGGGTGGTAAGAACTCAGCAGCAAAGTCGTATTGGTGAAAAAGCAAATTAGTAAAACGTTGATTTCAAGCCGATGTATGTAAAATTCAATATCTGGGCTCTACAAAGGAAATCTCTATAAATATAAAAGAGAGTGTCCTGACTGATTCACTGACTGATTGGCAATCATCGCACAAACGGAAAGAGATAGAAAGCTGAAATTTGGACAAGAGTTTCTGTCAGTGGTGAAAGTGCGTACTAAGACGGGGTTTTGGAAAATAATGTTATTTTTCATCCGATTGACTTGAAATTTGGTTTGTAAGCAAAGTACGCGAAATAATTCGACACGTGTTTTCCCGATGTTGGAAAATCCGCCCACGAGGAAAATGGCCGGAAAGTTCTGCTTGAAAAAAACTATTTCTTATCCGATTGGCTTCAAACTCGGTTTGTAAGGATAGAATACGAAATAGTTTGAAATGTGATTTTCCGAAGTTGGAAATTTGACCCAACGGTCGGAAAATTCCCGGAAAATTCTACATGCAAAATAGCTATTTTTCATCCGTTTAACTTGAAACTCGGTTTGTAAGGTCAAAATGAGAATTCATTTGTGTTTTCATTTTCCGATGTTGGAGGGATGTGGATGGGATGTGGGTGGTATGCAGATGGGATGTGGGTGGGAAGTGGGCGGGAGGGGGGAAGTGATGTGGGCGGGAAATGGGCGGGAGGTGGGAGGGATGTGAATGGGATGTGGGTGGTATGCAGATGGGAGTGGGCGGGGGTGGGTGGATGTGGGTGGGAGTGGTGGGAAGTGGAGGGTTGTGGGCGGAAATGGGCGGGAGGTGGAAGTGATGTGGGTGGGATTTGGTGGGAAATGGGCGGGATGTGGGCTGGATGTGGGTGGGATTTGGGTGGTATTTGAGTGGGAATTGGGTGTAGGGGTGGGTGGGATGGGGTTGGAAGTTGGAGGGAAAACCCATCAGCAAAGTTCGATTTCTGGGGTCTACGGTGTATTATTATATCTAATATTGTTTTGTTCTATACTGTTACGGCGCAGCGAAGCGCGTCGGGTTATTTGCTAATATATATATATAAAAGAGTTCAACCTGACTGACTGACTGCTGACTGGTGACCGTCGCACAGCCCAAACCATAAAAGATAGAAACATGAGATTTTCACAGTAGTTTTATCTAATGCTGAAAGTGAGTACTAAGAACGGATTTTGGAAAATTCTGTCGGGAAATGTGGAAAATTTGCGGAAAACTGTTGTATGAAACTTTTTTGTTTTTCATCCGATCAAGTTCAAACTTATTTTCAAAGATCTATATGAAAATTCAACAACAACTGCATACCAAACTTCCGGAAAATTTACCCCCCCCCTGGGTGGAAAGTGGGTGGTCAAGGTTGTATGGGCGAAACTATAGTTGCCAGCGATTTGCTTCAAACTCATTTTCAAAGTTACGCATAATAAAATATAGGAAACGTAACTTTAAAATTTTGGAAAATCTATCCATGAAGTCGGAAAATTCACGGAAAACTGTTGTATGAAACTTTTTTGTTTATTATCCGATCAGATTCAAACTCATTTTCAAAGATCTATATGAAAATTCAACAATAACTGTGTACTAATTTTCAGGAAAATCCGACCTGGAAAAGTCGGAAAAGGGTCGGAAAAGTTTGTATGGTAAACAATTTTTTTCATCCGATTGACTTGAAACTTGGTTTGCAAGAATAGTACGAACAATAATTCGACACATATGTTCGCGATATTGGAAAACCCGCCAACGAGGAAAATGGCCGGAAAATTCAGCATGCAAAAAACTATTTTTCATCCGATTGACTTCAAACTCGGTTTGTGAGTATAGTAAGTGAAATAAAATGAGATGTGATTTTCCGATGCTGGAACATTTGACCCAACGGTCGGGAAATTCCTGGAAAACTCTGCATGCAAAAAACTATTTTTCACCAGATTGACTTGAAACTCGGTTTGAAGGGATAGAATACGAAATAATTTGTGATTGCATTTTCCGATGTTGGAAATACCGCGGGGAAGTGGGAGAATAGTGGTTGGGAGTGGGTGGTTAGTGGGAGGGATGTGGGTGATAAGTGGGCGGGAGTGGGGAGGGATGTGGGTGAGAAGTGGGTGTGAAGTGCGTGGGAATCGGAAGGGAAGTGTGTGGGATGTGGGAGGGATGTTGGTGAGAAGTGGTTGGGATGTGGGTGGGATGTGAGTGGGAAGTGTGCACGAAGTGGGTGGGAATGGGAAGGGATGTGGGTGAGAAGTGGGTATTAAGTGGGTGTGAAGTGGGTGGGAAGTGGGAGGAATGTGGGTGATAAGTGGGTGGGATGTGGCTGGAAAGTAGGTGGGAAGTGGGTGGAAGCTGTGTAAGAAGTGGATAGTGGGTGGGATGTGGGCGGGAAGTGTGTAGGATGTGGGTGTGATGTAGGTGGGAAGTGGATGGGATGTGGGCGGGAAATGGGCGGGATGTGGGTGGGATTTGGGTGGGATTTAAGTGGGAATTGGGTGTAGGGTGGGTGGGATGGGGTTGGGAGTTGGAGGGAAAACCCATCAGCAAAGTTCGATTTCTGGGGTCTACGGTGTATTATTATATCTAATATTGTTTTGTTCTATACTGTTGAAGGCGCAGCGAAGCGCGTCGGGTTATTTGCTAGTACATCAGTGAAATATATCTACTATCTTCAGGCATTGCGAATGGACATTAGTGTGTGTAAAGAAATGCCATCACATAGACGGCTTCGTCGTTAAACCCGAACGGCAGCATAGCGCAATGCAATTTCGCAAACATTTTTAAAAAGGGCGAAGGATTTAAAAAAATTTTCTTAAAATTAAGGTTTATTTTCTTAATTTTAGGGCAAAGCTACCCTAAATTTGTACCAAATATGTTCTAAAATCAAAGGCGAAATTACCCTAAAAATTAGAAAAGGTTATAAAGCTAATTGACCCTAAAATTTAGAAAAAAATTTAAAAAAATACAGTTTTCTAAATTTTAGAAAGTTTTTTCTAAAAATTCATTTTTTGGGCAACTTTTCTAAAATTCAGACAAATTTTTTCTTAAAGATAGAAAAATTTTCTAAATTTTAGGGCGATTTCGATTCTAGGGTGATTTTCTTAAATATAGAAAAATAATTTTTTTGAGTGTAACAGAGTTTGCCAAGCCGCTGCTATTAACACGATAACACACGTTTCAAAAAAACGTCGGTAATTGCCTCATCCGACATTTTCTGTGTGACTCTTCCATGAAACGCGCTAGAAAATGCCATTAGGCGACGTATTTGCCGGAATCTGTTTAAGCTCCGCTGATTTTCAATTTTATGTTGTTGCTCGTCTTGCACGAACAAATCGAACCTAGATTCGCCACATAAAAGAGGCGTTAACAGCACTTAAAGCAACGCTATTTTTTAACATAACGTAGTGGCAAACGGAATCGTTTTTCCCGATAAGTGGAAACGGATTTTGAAACGGCCACACGAACAAATTACGCATCATTTTTTTATGGAGTTTTTCATTTCGCGGTCATTTCGCGAGCAGTGGAAACCGCCCTTATCGGACAAGTTTTTTGTAAGTCAAATTAATTCCTTTTAAAGCTAGGTACTGAGACACTCGAAATTTTGTCGGAGCTGAAATGGTTTTATAATTTCACGAGCCGCTCCAACAATGTAGTGTGACCAGGCAACAGCAAATAATTTAGCTGTTGTTTGTTTAAGAAATTGGCGGGCTAATTCAAATAAAATAAGAGTTTATAAAATTAATAATAAAAAGTCACTGAGGGAAATTTTGAGGTCATAGGTTAATTCATGAATGCATTTTGTGTGGTTGGAGGTATAAGCAATGTCCTTTGCGAAAGTTTTCGGATCCTTGTATTGCAGTTCTCACAACAAGTTTAATTTTGAAAACTCTCTTTAGGAATTGGGAGCATGTCTGTAATATCAATTAGTGCGAACCCCACTAATGTCAAAATAAACTTCCTTCAAAAAATCGTTAACAACTAATTTTAGAGTGTGTACAGCACAACAAACTGTAATTGTAAAATCCTCCAGGTATTCTATTGTGGTGATTTGGAGCAACCTACATCAACATTACAGTCTTCATAGTAGCATTCCATTTCTGCTCCACAGTTGTCATCTAAAAGCCCTCCTTCCTTATTTTCTATATTTTTTCCCTGTATGCGTTCGAAAAACTACATAGTTTGGTGAACCGAACCTAATTTTACGAAAAAAAGTGGTCCGGTTCGGGTTCAGGCTCGAGAAGTCGAAAATATTAGGGACCCTAAAAACCCGAACCGAATCGGTGCTAAGGGGTTCGGTTCAGGACCGGTTTGCAGCCTTGTTAAATACTTACACACGTTAATTAAAAATCATTTGAATAAAATGAACAACATTCACTAAATTGCTTATATGCATTTTTTGCTCACAACCGATTGAAATGACTTGCATATATCCAATTAGTGCGTAAATGCAAATATCGCTTAGTTGCATAAGTTATGCTGCATTATAGCTTTTGCATATAAGCGATATTTACTTTGGAAGTGGCATTAACATTTTACATCAAGTCGAGTGCGGTTCTATTCCGAAATGAATTCGAAAGTAATTTATTTTTTGGAAGTGGGACATTCGGGTAATACTTACCTACTCAACTCAAGACTCAAGACTTAACTTTGCTTTGCGAAATCCGTGCAGATCCTTTTAAACCACCGCTGCTTGACTCACCATGGCCTGTATTTCTGCTCCTATCGGCTTACTTGTACTTCGTGCTAAAGCTGGGCAGAGACTGGATGGAGTGCCGTAAGCCCTACAATGTAAGGAGAGCCATGCTGATCTACAATCTGTGTCAAGTGATCTATAATTTGATTATGGTTGGCTTCGTATGTATTACAATGGTTATCCCAAATTTAGATAATCTGCTGAACTTTTTTTTTCGAAGGGCGTCTACTTTCTGTTTATCAATCCGTTGTTCGATCTGTCTTGCGTGGTGCCATTGTCAATGGATCATCCGAAAAAGCAGGTAGAACGCCTACTCTGCTATGCTTTCTATATCAACAAGATATTGGATCTTATGGACACTATCTTCTTTGTGCTGCGTCGAAGCTATAAACAGATCACAACGCTACATTTAGTGCATCATACAACAATGGTCGGTTGCACCTATATCACGCATCGCATCTATGGCCCCGGAGGACAATACATCTCAATGGGATTTATTAACACGTTCATTCATTCTGTGATGTACTCCTACTACTTTGTGGCAGCGCTGTATCCACATCTAAAGGATAACCTCTGGTGGAAGAAGCACATAACTCACTTACAAATACTGCAGTTTTTTTTGTTGCTACTGCAACCAATTCAAGTGTTAATCCTTAGACCAAACTGTCCCGTACCATGGGTACTACATTTGCTCCAACTTATGATGGGCTGTACCATGATAACAATGTTTGGCAAGTTCTATTATCGCGCCTATTTGAGGAAGCCTAATAGTAAGAAGATGGAGTGAAAAGTTGGAGCATTAAAATTTTTGTTTCTACAGAAATAAACAAATTTTATATGCGGTCTTTTTGTTGGATTTTGGCTTTGATTCAAATATTCATTAGTTCATTTACGGGTTTGATTCCGAAACTAGCCAATTTTTAACAGAATGGCAGAAAAACAACGAGAACCTTTGCCTAAACTCTTTTGGGACCAAATTGGAAAGTGTCGACAAACTAATGATTGTGGGCCCAATGATCAGGGCAACATGCTTCAGGAATTTCATTCTAGCGCCCCAGTGGGCAATCAGTATCCCCACCAAATGGCTTGTTTTCCGCAAAATTCCTTTCTCAAGTATTGTCCGGAATATTTAGATTGCTAAAAGAGAACAGTGAGACAAAATAAAGCAATTAAGGGGGATTTCTCCATGTCGGGACTGTTTTTTTAACCTTTTTTGCAAATAATTGTATTATTGTATTACAAACAAATTAAAGCAAACAAATAAAATTTTACTGCTTCGATACGAGGGTTCTTCAAAAAGTTCTCGGCCGTCAAAGTGGCTGTCCGAAAAAAAAATTATAATGCTGGCGGCCATGATTCCCACGTCTCCAGGTTGTGTGAATTGAAAACTAAAAACGGGGTTATAATCAGTATAGATGTCATTCTGGTCTGACCCTCGAACAAAATTTTGTGATTTTTTTTTGGACAAAATGGCGGCCGTTGCTAATTTAAAATTCGACTTTGGGCCCTTTTTTGTAGTTTAGTGTAAAGCAAAAATAGTAAATTTTTTAAAATTACGATTTAGAGTCAGAACAGAATGGTGACAATTCTGCGTCGATTGCACTTTGAACCATCAAAAGCGGTTTAGTTTAACTGGAGATATCTTGGCCGCCAGCTCAAAAAACGTGTTTTCGGTACCGCTCACCATTCACAGTTACGTTACGATTCTCATCATCTTTGAAGAAGTGCCCAGTCTAATGATGCCACCAGCCCATAAACCTACCAAAGTGTGACTTTTTTCTGGATGCATTGGTAGCTCTTGCATTCTGCACAATTCTGCTTGTTTACGTACCCATGAGCCAAAAATGAGCTTCGTCGCTGAAAAAAAAATTTTCGGTAAAAAGTGGATCTTCGGCCAACTTTCCAAGAGCCCATTCACCAAAAATTCTACGTTGCGGTAGGTCGTTCGGCTTCAATTCTTGCACCAGCTGTATTTTGAAAGGCTTCACACCTAAATCCCTCCGCAAAATTTTCCACGTTGTTGAGTAACAGACAATGTAAATTTGGTGCGAAATTTAGTCACAATAACCGAATAGCCGCTTCAGTGGGTCGATTAAACTGACCACAAAATGGAAGAGCGCGCGATGATCTTTCTTAACAGAGCACGCATTTTTGATAATAAAATTCAGTAGTTTGCGAGCGTTGTTCGTTTGTAAGACGATTCGTGGTTAAATTATAGACCAAAGAAGAAGATGTTTGACAGTGAAACAAAACACGAAAGCAATCAGCTGGTGAAGGAGACACGTTGATTAAAAGT
This sequence comes from Lordiphosa stackelbergi, assembly GCA_018904235.1. Taxonomy (NCBI): domain Eukaryota; kingdom Metazoa; phylum Arthropoda; class Insecta; order Diptera; family Drosophilidae; genus Lordiphosa; species Lordiphosa stackelbergi. Next base: position 26,565 of record JAEIFU010001674.1, on the reverse strand, counting down.
TTTTAAGAAAAAACCTTTTTTATTAGATGTTCCAAGGCGGGATCCAGCACACGCCTCCCTAATAGCAGGCACACACATTACCCACTGCACCACAATCTATATATAATATTTAAAACAAAGTCGTGTGTGTTACACCACTTACATTTCAGGGACGGCTGAATGGATTTTAAGGATCATTGATATGTAGTCATAGTTTTTATTATTTTCGTATTATTTCACTGGTACTACAGCTTATATGTTAAACGTATTACTACGTGCTGCCAAGCTCGTCGCGGAATGTGTTTTTAAAAGACAGCCGCGGGGTAAAGTTTATTCCCAAATACTTATAATCCGGTATTACATTCTTCTCTTCTTTATTGGCCATTACAACCGTATGACGGTCTCGTCCTCTTTCAAAAATGCTCTCCAGTCGCTTCTGTTCCGTGCGAGGGCACAAGTTTGTCACCAATCTGGATTTCAGCGATGGTAAAACATCCCTCTACTGAAGAGGCTCTTCTTAATTTGACTCTTGCTCCATTAGCTTTCTTCTATAATAAGATTTACGTCTTCAGAGTGTCTTGGTATTGACCAATGATCTTAGAAAATTTGAAGAACCAAACCAAAATAACTGCTTTTGTATTAAAGTTAAATTTTATAAAATCTCAAACTAAACTAAATGATATATTTCTTAAGTATTTAGTAAATAATACCCGTAAAAAAAAAAAAAAAAAAAAAAAATACGGAAATATATAATTTCTACACGTTTCGAGCGGGTTTTTCAACCCACTATTTTTGTGTAGCTTTTCTACACGCCGCGTGTGGCTTTCTGAATTCTAAACGCCACGTGTAGCTTTTCTACACGCCGCGTTAGTTTTTTCATTTCAACATGCGGCGTGCAAAAAAGCTACACAAAAGTAATGGGTTGAAAATCCCGGTCGAAACGTGTAGAAATCCTACATTTTCGTGTAGCTTTTTAATTTTTTTTTTTTTACAAATTTATATTTTTTTTACTTACTCTGGTAGATTTGAAATCCCGGCCCCGTGGACTGCAACACGATTGGAATGATATCTTAGACGTCTCCGCCACGTAACGCGTGTAAGGCAAGGCCTCTAAGACATTACTTGTATTCAATCTGCTAAAGGCACAATCCACTATTTGCTTGCTTGTAATTCTCAAGTTCTAATTCAACGCAATCGCTATTTATATACGGGCAACAGAAATTCGCACACGTTTCGTGTAGATTTTCAACACGCAGCGTTAAGATTTTGTAAATCTAAACGTACATTTAGAAATCCCACACGTCACGTGTGACAACCAGCTTGCTAAACGAAAAAATATAAGAATTCAGTACTGATGTAGAGCTACATTTTTCGTTTAGAATTTCCACACGCACGTGTAGGATTTCAATATCCAAACGTTAATGTAGAAAACCTAAACGTCCGTGTGGTATTCAGATTGCTGCATGAAAAATGTAGAATTATTTGGGGAAATGAGCTGATTTTCTAATGTCGTGTAGACTTTGCCTTTGCACACGCAGCATTTAACTTTTCTACATTTGCATTCAGATTTTTAATTCCTACACGTCGCATGTAGCTTTTCCACACGTCCCGTGTGGCTTTTTGAATTCTACACGCAGCGTGTGCAATTTAACAGGGTGAAATACGTTGCGTTTAGGTTTGACGTTTCTTGAAACATATAAAAATTAAACTTTAAATTTGAAAGCATTTGCCGGTGTAGCCAAAAAGAAAACACATTACATATTGAATATCTAATATTTATTTGTTTTCTCTTGCTTTCATAAACTTTCCTTCTTCGCAATCCGACGTTGAATCATTTAAAGTTTAATTTTGAAAAGTCTCTTTAAGAATTGGGAGCATGTCTGTAATATCAAATAGTGCGAACCCCACTAATGTCAAACTAAACTTCCTTCAAAAAATCGTTAACAACTAAATTTAGAGTGTGTACAGCACAACAAACTGTAATTGTAAAATCCTTCAGGTATTCTATTGTGGTGGTTTGGAGCAACCTTCATCAACATTACAGTCTTCATAGTAGCATTCCATTTCTGCTCCACAGTTGTCATTTAAAAGCCCTCCTTCCTTATTTTCTATATTTTTGCCCTGTATGCGTTCGAAAAACTACATAATTTGGTGAACCGAACCGGTTTGCAGCCTTGTTAAATACTTTCACACGTTAATTAAAAATCATTTAAATAAAATGAACAACATTCATTGAATTGCTTATATGCTATTTTTTGCTCACAACCGATTGAAATGACTTGCATATAACCGATTAGTGCGTAAATGCAAATATCGCTTATTTGCATAAGCTATGCTGCATTTTAGCTTTTGCATATAAGCGATATTCACTTTGGCATTCACATTTTACATCAAGTCGAGCGCGGTTCTAGTCTGAAATGAATTCGACAGTGTTAAGTTTTTTTGAATGGAGACATGCGGGTAATACTTACCTACTACCTACTCACCTCAAGAGTCTAGACTTAACTTTGCTTTTCGAAATCTGTACAGATCCTTTTAAACCACCGTTGCTTGACTCACCATGGCCTGTATTTCTGCTCCTATCGGCTTACTTGTACTTCGTGCTTAAGCTGGGCAGAGATTGGATGGAGTGCCGTAAGCCCTACAATGTGACGAGCGCCATGCTGATCTATAATCTGTGTCAAGTGATCTATAATTTGATTTTGTTCAGCTTCGTATGTATCACAAGCGTTATTCCAAATGCAGATTATCCGTAGAATTTTTTTTCGTAGGCCATCTATTATATGATTATCAATCCGTTGTTCGATCTGTCTTGCGTGATGCCATTGTCGATGGATCATCCGAAAAAACAGACAGAACGCCTAATCTACTATGCTTTCTTCATCAACAAGGTACTGGATCTTATGGACACTATATTCTTTGTGCTGCGTCGAAGCTATAAACAGATCACAACGCTACATTTAGTGCATCATACAATAATGGTAGGCGGCTTCTATATCTTGTATCGCATCTTTGGCTCCGGCGGACAATACATCACACTGGGATTGTTCAACTCGTTCATTCATTGTGTGATGTACTCCTACTACTTTGTGGCAGCGCAGTATCCACATCTAAAGGATAACCTCTGGTGGAAGAAGCACATAACTCACTTACAATTACTGCAGTTTTTTTTGTTGCTACTGCAACCAATTCAAGTGTTAATCCTTAGACCAAACTGTCCCGTACCATGGGTACTACATATGATCCAAGTTATGTTGGCCTGTACCATGATAACAATGTTTGGCAACTTCTATTATCGCGCCTATCTGAGGAAGCCTAATAGTAAGAAGATGGAGTGAAAAGTTGGAGCATTAACATTTTTGTTTCTACAGAAATAAACAAATTTTATTTGCGGTCTTTTTGTTGGATTTTGGCTTTGATTTAAATATTCATTAGTTCATTTACGGGTTTGATTCCGAAACTAGCCAATTTTTAGAAGAGAACCTTTGCCTAAACTCTTTTGGGACCAAATTGGAAAGTGTCGACAAGCTAACGATTGTGGGCCCAATGATCATGGCAACATGCTTCAGGAATTTCATTCTGGCGCCCCAGTGGGCTTTTTTTTTTAAATTATAATTGAGGGTCAGACCACAATCGTGACAATTCTTCGTCGATTGCACTTTGAACCACCAAAGCTCGAGAAACGCGGTTTCCAGATAAATGCGTTTAAAGTTTGAAGTATTGTGAAAATTACTTGTATTTGTGAAGACATTGGTCGATTTCTAAAGTATTTCGAATTTCAAAAAATCCTTTTTGGTCGATTTTCTTAACTATCCAAGCAATAAAAAAAGGCAAAAAATTTAAAAAAAACAACTGGTGAACATGGAGACAACCCCCTGTTTCACGCGGTCCAAGCCACCACGACCTGTGATATTCACGTACCGCATCAACATGGTTGATGTCGTGTGTTGAAAATGGTTGATTTACGTTTTGCCTCATGGCATCGACCTCAACACCACCGAAAAATCTCTCCAGTATCAATCGGGAACCAGTATTCAATCTTTTGGCGTGTATGCTAATAATTTTCTCACAAGATATGGAGACATTCTGTTTAACGCCGAATCTAGACGGCAAAGTTCGAGAAGCTTTTTATACCCTTGGAGAGGATATATATTGAAATTGTGTGGATGTTTGGATGCTGGATGTTGGACCACATAAAGTATATATATTCTTGATCAGCAAGACGAGCTGAGTTGATATAGCCATGTGCTTCTGTCTGTCTGTCCGTCCGTCAGTTTCTATGCCATCACCTCCGTCAGTTAGCTATCTTAACCAGACTTTGCACGAAGTCTTTTGGAACAAATACGCTGCACATTTGTCGGAGCCGAGCCGGCCGGATCGGATGATGCCGGATGGGAGGATGCCATAGTATTAGTGAACCGACGAATGATCGGTTGAAAAAATAGTATTAGTGAAAAAAACTGTTTTGTTGTTAACGAGGTCCCAACCCTCGAATTTATAAGTTTTCTATGATTTTACAAAATTTCACCGAGATTTATCAAAATCGGACAATTATATAGTATAGCTGCCATACAAAAGATAGGTCTGAAAAAAAGTCTTAGTGAGAAAAACTTTTTGGTTTTCTATGCCATCGCTCCCAAACTTTGTACAGATCAATATTATATACGACCACACAATTCTGTCAGGTTTGATTCAAATCGGATGACTATAGCATATAGCTGCCATAGGAACGCTCAGTCCAAAAAGTAGTTCTAGTAAGAAAAACTTTTTTTTTTCCATGGTAGCGTCTTTATACTTTCCAGATATGAATGTTATCTGTTTCAACAGAATTTTGGAGCATTTGATCAAAATCGGATAAATATATCGTACAGCCTTAAACCAAACTGGCAGAATATATCAGAATATATAAGGGTACATAATCTTCGGCAGAGCCGAATTTAGCTTCCCTCTATTTTTCATGGTAGAGGTTAAAGGTTTTTAAAGAAAAAACCTTATTTATTAGATGTTCCAAGGCGGGATCCAACACACGCCTCCCTCATAGCAGGCACACACACTACCCGCTGCACTACAATCTAAACAAAGTCGTGTGTGTTACACCACTTATATTTCAGGGACGTATTATTTTACTGGTACTACAACTTATATTTTACACGTATTACTACGGGCTGCCAAGCTCGTCGCGGTATGTGTTTTTAAAAGACAGCCGCGGGGTAATGTTTATTCCCAAATGCTTAAAATCCGGTATTACATTGACTGCGAAAATTCATGATTTTTGACTTAATCAATTTTACTTCCATTATCCATTTCGCACCGTACGACTCTAGTCTCATGATCATTCCTTGCAGCACTTCTACTTTGTCAGCTAGTATTACAATGTCATCCGCGTATACACAAAGAAAAATATCACGTTCTAAAATCATAACCAAATGGTCATAATTTTGGTTATGTATTAATCCTTCTCTTACAGTAATTTAAGCGGTTTGATCTTAAGGATTTGTATGGGCTTAAATGAAGATGATTTTACAAGAATAGTAGGGGAGAGTGGGGGGTTGTGATCATAGTTTTGTTTTTCGAACATAACTTCGCCAAAAATTAATATTTTTTCGTTCTGTAAATTTTGTATTTTAGGTAAAAAATGCACAAAACTTTCCTCATCACTAGTGTTATGTGTAACGCACAGAAGGAAGCATCTCCGACTACATAAAGTATATATATTCTTGATCAGCATGACGAGCTGAGCCGATTAAGCTTTGTCCATCCGTCTGTCCGTCAGTCCGTCTGTCTGTTTCAACGCGAACTAGTCCCACAAATTTGAAGCTATCGAGCTGAAACTTTGCACAGAGTCTTCTTTTTTACTGCACGCTGCTAAAATGTCCGAACCGACCGGATCGGATGACTACTTTTTGTACGTGAACTAATCTGCGAAGTTTGTTCAAAGTCGCTTACCGTTGAGACAAGCTTTTTCAAGTGTATCAGAACTTCGGTACAGACGAAGTCAGCTTTGCCTTTCTCGTTTTTTCTGTGTTTATATCTTTAATCTTATCTTTATTTAAAAGTTTTCCCTTTGCCTTTAATGATCACATTTTTCTTCATTTTTTGCTCAGTTATTTTTCAAGGTCTTTTTTATCCGCTTCTCTGTGTTTATGTAGCTTTTCTATTTCTATCACCAACTCCTATCACCTTCTCAATCGGGCTTTGTTGCTAGCATCAGCATCTTATCACTTTGTTGCTACACACAAAAAAATCTGGTGGGTAAAATAAACTACGCTGACAGTAACTATTTTCCAAATTTTTGATGCATGTGTTTTTGGTGTTGTTTTGTAACTCTGCTAACAGTAAAAAAATCGGTCAACAGTTAGGCTACCTTCACACTGTTCGACACATGACCCATGATAACCTAGTAGTCCTGATTTTTGTTAGGTTTTAAATTTGAATAGCTTGTCAAATTCATAGAATTTCATGGGGAAATTAGGCCTACTAGATATCATGGGTCATGTGGCGAACAGTGTGAAGGCAGCCTTACTCTTTAAATTTGTGCAACCATTTTGGAAAAAGTAGTTTCGACATAATCGTATTTAAAGTTTCGAGAACTCTTTTCGATGATATGAAAATTATTTTTGAAATATTTCTATCATTAATTTGGTGCAATTGGGTGTTAGCTTTTAAGAAATTATCAAAATCGGTCAAATAGTTCTCAAGAAATTTGGTTCAAAGTGCGTCAAAATTGTTAAAAAATCTCTAAAAATTCCCAAGTAACCTTTTTCTCATATAAGAGGGTCGGGAAAAAGAATTGTTTTTGTTTATTTTTGTAAAACATATTTTCGGATCTACTTAAAAGTTTTGGAGAATGTTTATAAGACCCTAATAGAACGTTTGTGCAAATAAAAAAAAAAAAAAAAAAGTGTGAGTGTCGCTAGCTAATATATAATATAAAAAATAATGTTAAGATAAGAGCTTATTTTCAAATCAAAGCTCTCTCAATAATATATATATTAGCAAGGGCACTCTTTAGAAAGAAGAAAATTAACGGGGAGTAGAAATCCATCAAATCCAAATCCCGCCCAGATCCATCCAAGCAAGATCCCATTTAGATCCCAACCAGATCACACTCAGATCCTACGCTGATCCCACGTAAATACCGCCCAGATCCTACCAAGATCCCACCCAGATCCCACTCAGATCCCTTCCAGATCCCAACCAGATCCCACACAGATCCCGCCCAGATCCCGCCCAGATCCCTCCAGATCCTACCCAGATCCACCCAGATCCCGCCCAGATCCCCCAGATCCCACCCAGATCCCACCCAGATCCCACCAAGATCCCACCCAGATCACACCCAGATCCCACCCAGATCCCACCCTGATCCCATTTAGATCCCGCCAAGATCCCTTCTAGATCCTAACCAGATCCCAACCAGATCCCACCCAGATCCCAGATCCCACCCAGATCCCAACCAGATCCCACCCAGATCCCACCCAGATCCCACCCAGATCCCACCCAGATCCCACCCTCAGATCCCACCCAGATCGCACCCAGATCCCACCCAGATCCCAAGATCCCACCCAGATCCCACCCAGATCACCCAGATCCCACCCAGATCCCACCCAGATCCCAACCAGATCCCACACAGATCCCAGCCAAATTCTAACCAGATTCCAGCCAAATGCTAAACAGATCTCTCCCCGCTCCCAACCAGATCCCACCTAGAACCTATCCAGATTCCTCCCAGATAAGATCCCACCAAAATCCCTTACATATACCACCAGATCTTTCCCAGAACCCACCCGTTCACCTGTTCACTTCCCTTATCTGCCAATCCTCTTATGTCTGTGTGTGTTTGCTGAAAACTCCACAAAACAACAACACAAAATGGTACGTCAGCGTCACGTGACGCAGAAATCAAATTTTACTCCTACTAAAATCGTTCGAACCGAAATTAAAGATGTTTCACATCAAAAATTTTAATTTAAAAATAATAACAAGAATCATTGCTCGACAGGCGTCCTCCGTGGCGAAAAACCATGGTTACTGACTTCATCAGGTTTACTTCCATTTCCCATTTCGCACCGTACGACTCTAGTCTGATGATCATTCCTTGCAGCACTTCTACTTTGTCAGCTAGTATTACAATGTCATCCGCGTATAGTAATACCCTGATATTAACGTCGTCAATGCTGAGTCCTCCTTGAAGATAATCATGTAGATCGTCCAAATAAAGTGCAAATAGTAGCGGAGACAGCAGACATACTTGCTTAACATCACTCTTTGTTTTAAACGTGTCGGATAGCTTTGTACCAGTCCATACTGCGTTCATTGTGTGTTCGTATATTTTTTCTATAAACCGTGCAGTCTGATAACTTTTCATGTACGATACCCATCATTATGTTAGCTAGGCAATTCCTAAAAGTGATTTCTCTGTAGTTTCCGGGGAATTTCGCATCTCCCTTTTTGTGAATGGGGAATATAATACTGGTCGCTAATGTTTGATCTAATGGTTCGTCATAGTGATTAGAAATCCATTCGACAACTTTGCAAGTTCAAGCAGCTGCTCACTTGATGCATTTGTAAAACACTCGTACGTAATTCTGTCCTCTCCGGGAGCTTTGTTGCTTTTAACTTTTGCCAGCATTATTTTAATATCCTCCAAGATTTGAATTAAGAGATATGTATACCTGAATGGATACATGGAGCCGATAAGTTCGAATGGATGTTGGAGACCTATAGGATGGCTATAAATATTTCATAAATCCCAAATGTGAGCTTTGCATTTTTCTAATGAAAGAGATATTTCATCATAATAATGATACTCAATTCGGTCATTCCTAAGTTTCAGAAGTAATTCAAGAAAATCAGTGTTTAGCTCTAAGCAGAGAGCAGCTTTACTTGGCATAGAGGGTCAAACCAAACTTCCCTTAATCGTAGGTGCAATCGTTTGGAAAAGTCCGAATTAATTTAGGAAATTTACAGTCTTAAGTCAACATTTTGTTTTTTTTATTTTATGTACGGTAATTCAAGCCATTTAATCTTAAGAATTTGTATGGGCTTAAATGAAGATGATTTTACTAGCTAAGTCACTTTTTGCAGGAAAATGTACTAAAATAGTGCAACTTTTTCCGTAATGTACAATAAATTATTTAGACCGAAAGACTAAAATCAGAGTTCGAAAGATTCCAGTTTAATTTGAATTATCGTCAAAGTGCTCGTCTTGAAATGCTGACTGCGACTAAGTTTCTCTTAATTAGTGAGGCATGACAATATATGTAAATGTTAAATTGGCTTTACACCCCCAAGCTTCTCTCTAGTTTAGTAAATGTAAGCTGCCGAATATGTTTGGGCCCCAGGGGCCATGGCTGGGGATCTCCGATTTAATCTAAAGCAAGACTGCATTTAATTGGCATTGAAAAGATTTGCTGGTGACACAAAACTATTTGGAAGTGGCATTAACGTTTTCAATCAAGTCGAGCGCGGTTCTAGTCTGAAATGAATTCGACAGTGTTAAGTTTTTTTGAATGGAGACATGCGGGTAATACTTACCTACTACCTACTCACCTCAAGAGTCTAGACTTAACTTTGCTTTTCGAAATCTGTGCAGATCCTTTTAAACCACCGCTGCTTGACTCACCATGGCCTGTATATCTGCTGTTATCGGCTTACTTGTACTTCGTGCTAAAGCTGGGCAGAGATTGGATGGAGTGCCGTAAGCCCTACAACGTGACGAACGCCATGCTGATATATAATCTGTGTCAAGTGATTTACAATTTGATTCTATTTAGCTTCGTATGTATCACAAGGGGTATCCCAGATGCAGATAATCTGTTCAACTTTTATTCGTAGGCCATCTATTATATGATTATCAATCCGGTGGTCGATATGCTATGCGTGATGCCATTGTCGATGGATCATCCGATAAAACAGACAGAACGCCTAATCTGCTATGCTTTCTTTATCAACAAGGTATTGGATCTTATGGACACTATATTTTTTGTGCTCCGGCGAAGCTATAAACAGATCACAACGCTCCATTTATTTCATCATACAATAATGGTCGGTGGCTTCTATATCTTGTATCGCGTCTTTGGCTCCGGAGGACAATACATCACAACGGGATTGTTCAACTCGTTCGTTCATTCTGTGATGTACTCCTACTACTTTGTGGCAGCGCTGTATCCACATCTAAAGGATAACCTCTGGTGGAAGAAGCACATAACTCACTTACAATTACTGCAGTTTATTTTGTTGCTACTGCAACCTGTTCAAGTGTTAATCCTTAGACCAAACTGTCAGGTACCATGGGTATTGCATTTGCTCCAACTTATGATGTGCGGCACCATGGTAACAATGTTTAGCAAGTTCTATTATCACGCCTATTTGAGAAAGCCCAAGTGTAAGAAGCTGCAGTAAAATGTTGAAGCATTAACATTTTAATTTCTACAGAAATAAACAAATATTATATGCGGACTTTTTGTCAAAGGAAAAAACCCTTTTTTATTTGATGTTCCCAGGCGGGATTGGAAACACGCCTCCTTCATAGCAGGCACACACACTAAGCGCTGCACCACAATCTATTTAATTAAACCAAGTACTTTGTTAGGGATATATTAGCGATATGTGGCTTCGATTTCAATTGCTCTATTTAAATCGGTTGAATTTGGAATAAGAACTTGAGAATTACAAGCAAGCATTTATGGGAATGCTTTCAGACAGATTCAATACATGTAACACTTTAGTTGCCTGGACTGAGATGCGCGGCGTAGCACAGTCGTCTAAATCGTCAGTCCCATTGTGTTTTCAGTCCAAGGAAACTGAATTAGAATCCCATTAGCGTAAGTAAAAGCGCATGGGTGGGATGTGAACGGTAAGTGGGTGGAATGTGAGTGGGATGTGGGTAGGATGTTGGCTGATATGGGTTCTATACTTTTGAAGGCGCAGCGAAGCGCGACGGGATATATGCTAGTTTAAAACATACCTAAGGAAACTCATTTATTAACCACATTCTGTACTTCTTGGTATATTCTAGGTAGTTTGCTAGCCCATTCCAACTTCCATCTATGTTATTTCTCCAGTCAAAATATTTTATGTTTCCTGGTAGGTTAAGGGTACTGTACACCTTCAGCATATTTTTGAAAGATTTCAAGCATTCCATCAATAGTACGCTGGCTCTAGGTCTCGTTATGTTTGCACATAACTTCAAAAAGCACACTTAAAAAAAAAAATTGTCATCACATCGACACAATTTAGACATCAATTTGAAACTATTGAGTATCGAATTCTCTCTAATACTCAGTATCAAATTGACATCTTCGAAAGTATTAACATGATATTTCGAGGATTTCAAATTGATACTAACGTGTATCAGGTTGACATTTTATTGTATTAATTTTTAAGTATCAATTTGACACTAGGTCTTATTAATTTAATAATTCAACTATCAAACTTTTTGTTTCATTTTGATACTAGCTTTTATTAATTTAATATTTTTTCTTATCTTTGTACTATAAATTCAGTTCATTATAATCTGCCATTAAAATTAAAACAAAACATTTTATAAAAAAATTTTTTTATTTCAAACTCTATCAAAATGTAATTTATTTACACTATTAAATTGAATTCGTCAAGCGTAAACATCCGTAAACTAAGTGGAAACATTTGCCTCTCCTCGTGTCCATGCGAATGTTGCTTAACCAGAAGTCACCATATTGGTATGCCTCTTGCTCGAACCCGTACATCAGAGTTCCCCAGCCATAGACCATGGGGCACAACATATTCCGGTGTGTGTTAGAGGGAGACATAGTCACATTTTCGCGCTCTCTTCTGAGGGAACCCTGCCGTACTTGTAGCAGTTTACGCCTTCTGAGACCTTGAGTAAAAACGCCTGTTCTGCAGCTTTCTTGGTTTCGCACCTCTCTCATTGTACGTTTTCTTGCCAAGCGCTAAAAAGGTCACAGCAGCATTCTGGCTTGTTGTGTGTCCTGTCGAAAGAGTTACATTTGTTATTTACATATATTTTCAAAAAACGACATGAATACTCAGCTGCTTATAACGTCGTCTGGGAAAGGGTCCTCCATAGCCTTTACTAACTAAGTACATTTTTTACACTAAAAGTAAAATCACTAAATGTGACATGTCAAGCATCGCCAGCTTCGACGTTCGGCATGCTTCGTTTTACAATTCATACATTCTTCGAATTTTCGAAATAAAAAAAAATTATTTAGTTTCAAATTAATTCTTCTGCGCATCAAATAAATATTCGAAGTTTCAATCTAATACTTTCTAGGTTTGCATTGATACAAAAACAAATGATACTAGTTTCAGTTTCGATTTGAGACAACGTGTATCAGAGTGATATTGATACAAATTTTGTTGGGTGTAGGAACTTTTTATAGACAAAGTGGCTAGTTGCTAGCTATGACCATACAGCTTTTTCATTGGTACCCTACCAACTCATCAGTGACTTTCGCATAATTTCAATCATTGATTTGGTGCATTTATGGATATTAGCTTGCAAAAAATTATCAAAATCGGTCAAAATAGTTCTCAAGAAATTTAGTTCAAAGTGCGTCAAAACATGGTTAAAAATAAAAAAAAAGAAAAATTTGTTTTTATTTTGGAATTGCGATGATTTTGTAACCTATTATAAGTTTTATAGTCTGTACCAAAGGTACATAGAGTATATTAAGTTTGTACAAAAGTATGTAACATGGAGAAGGAATCATTTCCGACCCTATAAACTGTATATATTCTTCATCAGCATCAACAGCCGAGTCGATATAGCCATGTCCGTCCGTCTGTCCGTCCGTCCGTATGAACAAACAGATCTCAGAGATGGTAAGAGATAGAGGTTTGACATGTATGGGACAAATGCTTCTTAAACTTGCAGGCAGATCAAGTTTATTTTCCATTTTTGCCACGCCCTCCCGCCCCCGCAATTTGGAAAAAACATCATATCTCCCACAGTTTTGTAGATAGATGACTGAGATAGTTAGTCATTAGTAAAATGTATATACTTGCCGAAGAAATAATAAAGATCGGATGAACTGTTCTCAAGTTATGATCAACTAAGTGAATTACCCCCGCCACCCCCTCCCACCCTCTCACAACCAACGTACAATCTTAGAGAGAGAGAGAAAGAGAGAGAGAGAAACTTAGAGATGAGCGCAGCAGCAGCAATGCATTTAGCTCCTACTCTAGGTACAGAGTATAAATATAGTCGGGCTTGACCGACTTTCTCACTTGTTTTTATACCCGTTACTCGTAGAGTAAAAAGGGTATACTAAAGTCGTGCAAATGTATGTAACAGGCAGAAGGAATCATTTCCGACCATATAAAGTATACATATTCTTGATCAGCATCAATAGCCGAGTCGATTTAGCCTTGTCCGTCTGTCCGTCCGTCCGTCCGTCCGTCCGTCTGTCTGTATGAACACCTAGATCTCAGAGATGGTAAGAGATAGAGGTTTGACATGTATGGAACAAATCCTTCTTTTATCTGTACGCAGATCAAGTTTGTTTCAAATTTTGGCCACGCCCCTCCCGCCCCCGCACTTTGGAAAAAACGTTTTATCTCCCACAGTTTTAAAGATAGAGGATTCGTTCCTTCTAAAGATAGTTAGTAATTAGCAAAATAAATCGATTTGCCGAAGAAATGATAAAGATCGGATGAACGGTTCTCAAGTTATAAGCAAAAAAGCGAACCAAGCCCCCCGCGACCCCCCCAACCACCCTAAAGAAATGTTGCATACTTTTTGGACACTAAGGAACGCGGAAACACTGTTAAACATGTTTTTTCATGAGTACCGGGTATATTGAAGTCGGTTAGAGCCGACTTTAACTTACGCTCGTTTTAACTAAAATAAGAAAAACCATGGAATTTTTTCAAATTGAGGGCTATAAAAATATTTTTCATAGAAGAGGTTCGAAAAGAATTGTTGTTGTTTATTTTTGTAAAACAAATCTTTGTATCTGCTTAAAAGTTTTGGAGGATGTTTATAAAACCCTAATAGAACGTTTGTGCAAATAAAAAATCCAAAAATTTTTATACCCGTTACTCGTAGAGTAAAAAGGGTATACTAAAGTCGTGCAAATGTATGTAACAGGCAGAAGGAATCATTTCCGACCATATAAAGTATATATATTCTTGATCAGCATCAACAGCCGAGTCGATTTAGCCTTGTCCGTCTGTCCGTCCGTCCGTCCGTCCGTCTGTATGAACACCTAGATCTCAGAGATGGTAAGAGATAGAGGTTTGATTTAAAATCATGGTTATTGACTTCCTTAGGTTTACTTTCATTATCCATTTCGCACCGTACGACTCTAGTCTGATGATCATTCCTTGCAGCACTTCTACTTTGTCAGCTAGTATTACAATGTCATCCGCGTATAGTAATACCCTGATATTAACGTCGGCAATGCTGAGTCCTCCTTGAAGATAATCATGTAGATCGTCCAAATAAAGTGCAAATAGTAGCGGAGACAGCAGACATACTTGCTTAACACCACTCTTTGCTTCAAACGTGTACGCTAGCTTTGTACCAGTCCATATTGCGCTCATTGTGAACCGTACTGTCCTTGTCAATACTCCCAACACGTGTAATTTATAATTTAGTAAACTTCTAGGGATTTTGTCAAACGCGGTTTTAAAGTCAACAAAAAATGCATAGACCTTTAGTTGCACTATAGAGACCAGATTATATATATTGTCAATTGTTGAGTAATTTTTCCGAAAACCAGCTTGATATTCTGTTAGCTTTGAGTTTTTCTCTGCCCAGTCTGATAACTCTTCATGTACGATACCCATCATTATGTTAGCTAAACAATTCCTAAAAGTGATTTCTCTGTAGTTTCCGGGGAATTTCGCATCTCTTTTTTTGTGAATGGGGAATATAATACTGGTTGCTTGTGTTTGATCTAATGGTTCGTCGTAGTAATTCTGTCCTCTCCGGGAGCTTTGTTGCTTTTAACTTTTGCCAGCATTATTTTAATATCCTCCAAGATTTGAATTAAAAGATATGTATATCTGAATGGATACATGGAGCCGATAAGTTCGAATGTATGTTGGAGACCTATAGGATGGCTATAAATATTTCATGAATCCCAAACGTGAGATTTGCATTTTTCTAATGAAAGAGATATTTCATCATAATAATGATACTCAATTCGGTCATTCCTAAGTTTCAGAAGTAATTTATGAAAATCAGTGTTTAGCTCTAAGCAGAGAGCAGCTTTACTTGGCATAGAGAGTCAAACCAAACTTCCCTTAATCGTTTGTGCAATCGTTTGGAAAAGTCAGAATGAATTTAGGAAATTTAAGGTCTTATGTCAACATTTTGTTTTTTTATTTTATGTACGGTAATTCAAGCCGTTTAATCTTAAGAATTTGTATGGGCTTAAATGAAGATGATTTTACTAGCTAAGTCACTTTTTGCAGGAAAATGTACTAAAATAGTGCAACTTTTTCCGTAATGTACAATAAATTATTTAGACCGAAAGACTAAAATCAGAGTTCCAAAGATTCCAGTTTAATTTGAATTATCGTCAAAGTGCTCGTCTTGAAATGCTGACTGCGACTAAGTTTCTCTTACTTAGTGAGGCATGACAATATATGTAAATGTTAAATTGGCTTTACACCCCCAAGCTTCTCTCTAGTTTAGTAAATGTAAGCTGCCGAATATGTTTGGGCCCCAGGGGCCATGGCTGGGGATCTCCGATTTAATCTAAAGCAAGACTGCATTTAATTGGCATTGAAAAGATTTGCTGGAGACACAAAACTATTTAGAAGTGGCATTAACGTTTTCAATCAAGTCGAGCGCGGTTCTAGTCTGAAATGAATTCGACAGTGTTAAGTTTTTTTGAATGGAGACATGCGGGTAATTCTTACCTACTCACTTCAAGAGTCTAGACTTAACTTTGCTTTGTGAAATCCGTGCAGATCCTTTTAAACCACCGCTGCTTGACTCACCATGGCCTGTATTTCTGCTCCTATCTGCTTACTTGTACTTCGTGCTAAAGCTGGGCAGAGATTGGATGGAGTGTCGTAAGCCCTACAATGTGACGAACACCATGCTGATATATAATCTGTGTCAAGTGATCTACAATTTGATTATATTTAGCTTCGTATGTATCACAAGGGGTATCCCAGATGCAGATAATCTGTTCAACTTTTATTCGTAGGCCTTCTATTATATGATTATCAATCCGGTGGTCGATATGCTTTGCGTGTTGCCATTGTCGATGGATCATCCGATAAAACAGACAGAACGCCTAATCTGCTATGCTTTCTTTATCAACAAGGTATTGGATCTTATGGACACTATATTCTTTGTGCTCCGGCGAAGCTATAAACAGATCACAACGCTCCATTTATTTCATCATACAATAATGGTAGGTGCCTTCTATATCTTGTATCGCATCTTTGGCTCCGGAGGACAATACATCACAATGGGATTGTTCAATTCGTTCGTTCATTCTGTGATGTACTCCTACTACTTTGTGGCAGCGCTGTATCCACATCTAAAGGACAACCTCTGGTGGAAGAAGCACATAACTCACTTACAGATACTGCAGTTCATTTTGTTGCTACTGCAACCTGTTCAAGTGTTAATCCTTAGACCAAACTGCCCCGTACCATGGGTAATGCAATTGCTTCAAGTTATGATGTGCGGCACCATGGTAACAATGTTTAGCAAGTTCTATTATGACGCCTATCTGAGGAAGCCCAAGTGCAGAAAGCTACAGTAAAATGTTCGAGCATTAACATTTTTATTTCTACAGATATTATATATGCGGTCTTTTTGTCAACTTGGAAATTCTGGAGTTGGATTTGGGCTTTGATTCAAATATTCATTAGTTCATTTACGGGTTTGTTTCCGCAACTAGCCAGACCATTGCAAAAACTCTTTTTATACCCTGAAAATGGGTAAAAGGTGATCATTAAGTTGTGCAAATGTATGTAACAGGGAGAAGGAAACATTTCCGACCCTATAAAGTATATATATTCTTGATCAGCATCAACAGCCGAGTTGATTTAGCCATGTCCGTCTGTCCGTCCGTCCGTCTGTCTGTCTGTATGAACGCGTCGATCTCAGAGACTATAGGAGATAGAGATACAAATTTTTGCATGTACATAGGTGTATACTGTACGCAGATCAAGTTTGTTTCAGATTTGCAGAATTTCTCCCCCTCCTCTCTTAAACCGCATAAAACTGTCAGAGCCACAATTTTAAAGTAATAACATCCTGGCTTAATATATATTATTTGAAAAGCACAATTAGATCGGAGCAAAAACACCAAAGTTATTCAAGAAACAAATTTGGAAAATTCTGTCGGGAAATGTGGAAAATTCGCGGAAAACTGTTGTATGAAACTTTTTTGTTTATCATCCGATCAAGTTCAAACTCATTTTCAAAGATCTATATGAAAATTCAACAACAACTGCATACCAATCTTCCGGAAAATTTACCTCCCCTGGGTGGAAAGTGGGTAGTCAAGGTTGTTTGGAGCGATTAGCGCCAAACTCATTTTCAAAATTACACATAATAAAACATAAAACAGTGAGCGGGCCGATTAATATAGCGACGGGGTTAAAGCGGTCTACGATTAACGTATGAAATGTTAAAGGTCGCAGGGACCGAAGGCAAATACAATTTGGCACGCATTTGTTTCTAACTATTTGAAGTACAAACGTGGGGATAAAACAATGGGGGGGGGAGGGGGCGTGATAAAAATTGCTCGTCAAAGAGCTATTTGATGGTTCTCGGAGGGAGACAGAGAGGGAGGATTTATATCTGTGATGCTGATCAGAATATATATACTTTATAGGGTCGGAAATGTTTCCTTTGGACTTTAAAATTTTGGAACATCTATCCCCAAAGTCGGAAAATTCATGGAAAACTGTTGTATGAAACTCATTTTCAAAGATCTTTATAATTCAACAATATCTGTTTCAATTTTCCGGAAAATCTCACCCGGAAAAGTCGAAAAAGTGTCGGAAAAGTTTGTATGGTAAAAATTTATTTTTCATCCGATTGACTTGAAACTTGGTTTCAAGCATAGTACGCAAAATATTCGACACGTGTTGTCCCAATTTTGGAAAACTCTCCCATGTGGAAAATGGCCGGAAAATTCTGCATGAAAAAAAAACTATGTTTCACCTGATTGACTTGAATCTCGGTTTGTAAGAACAGTAAGCGAAATAAATTGAGATGTGATTTTGCGATGTTGGAAAATTTGACCGAACGGCCGGAAAATTCCTGGAAAATTTTGCATTGAAAAAGGAAGTGGGTGGGATGGTGGTGGGATGTAGGTGGGAAGTGGATGGGATGTGGGCGGGAAGTGGGCGGGAAGTGGGAGGGATGTGGGCGGGAAGTGGGCGGGAAGTGGGAGGGATGTGGGTGGGGTGTGGGTGGGGTGTGGGAGGGATGTGAAGGGGAAGTTTGTGGGAAGTGAGGGGGAACTGGGGGGAAGTGGGTGGGTGGGAATTGGGTGTAGTGTGGGCGGGATGGGGGTGGGATGGGGGTGGGATGTGGGTGGGATGTGGGTGGGATGTAGGTGGGAAGTGGATGGGATGTGGGCGGGAAGTGGGAGGGATGTGGGTGGATAACGGGTGGAAGTTGTGTAAGAAGTGGATGGGGAGTGGGTGGAGGGGATGGGGGTGGTAAGAACGCAGCAGCAAAGTCGTAACGGTGAAAAAGCAAAGTAGTAAAACGTTGATTTCAAGCTTATGTATGTATGATTCGATTTCTGGGCTCTACAGAGGAAACAAATTTAGAGAAATTTTTTAAATTTGGTAAATATTTGACTCAAACTGATTCTGATATTGGTTCTATACTGTTAAAGGCGCAGCGAAGCGCGACGGGCTTTTTGCTAGTAATATATATATTTATTTATTTAGGGAATTCAAGACTTTTCGTAAATTTACAAAAACTTTACATTTTTACAGACCTTATTCATATTTGTGCTTTTTTCTAACATAAGTTTTTCCGGTATTTATTGGATACAAATGGAACATCTACTAAATCGACTACTACGATCTGGCATATCCGGATTCGGATTGACTTAGGCTATTTCGAACTTAAAATTTTATTCCGGCTACCGTGATCAAATCATTCTTTTTAGGCTTAAAAATTTTCCAGCACGTTTTTTTTGCGGTGTATAAAACAAAGTCGTGTTACACCACTTATATCTCAATTAAAAACTCTCAAAAGGCATATCGTTCCAAAAAAAATATAGGATTGACATGTATGGGACAAATGCTTCTTATACTTGCAGGCATATCAAGTTAATTTTCAATTTGGAAAAAACGTCATATCTCCCACAGTTTGTAAATTAGTCATTAGTAATATATAATATATCGATTTGCCGAATAAACGATAAAGATTGGATGAGCGGTTCTCAAGTTATAAGCAAAACATATCGGAAATCCCTCTCCCCTACACCGCATTTTATTCTGCAAAGAGAGAGATAGAGAGAAAAACTTAGAGATGAGCGCAGCAGCAGCGCTGCATTCAGCTCCTACTCCGGGTACACAGTATGGTATAGTCGGGCTTGACCAATTTTCCCACTTTTGTCATATCAATCTTACTCTGATTTGACTAAGACTAAAATATTTGAAAATTATAATAAATTATAAAAAAAAAAAACTGTTCCGAGTCGGGATTGAACTCACACCTCCCGCACAACAGTCTCACACACTCACCTTTGCACCACACCAGGCCATCCTATCTTACTCGGCCTACAGCTTATATAAGCTTTGAAAGCATATCATTTTATTAACATAAAATTTGATATTGATGTGAACAATTGATATTCTTTCTATATTCATTATACCGAAATATTTTAATCAGAGTCGTCAAAGTGCTCGTCTTAAAATGCAAACTGCGACTTACTCTCTCTGTATTAGTGAAGCATGTCTTGGCAAGTATTCAGCACGACTATATGTAAATTGCCGAATATGTTTGGCCCCCAGGGGCCATGGCTGGGGATCTCCGATTTGAACTAAAGCAAGACTGCATTTCATTGGCATTGAAAAGATTTGCTGGTGACACAAAACTATTTAGAAGTGGCATTAACATTTTACATTAAGTCGCGAGCGGTTCTAGTCCGAAATGAATTCGACAGTGTCAAGTTTTTTTGAATGGAGACATGCGGGTAATACTTACCTACCCCATTCATTCTAGACTTAACTTTGCTTTTCAAAATCTGTGCAGATCCTTTTAAACCTCCGCTGCTTGACTCACCATGGCCTGTATTTCTGCTCCTATCTGCTTACTTGTACTTCGTGCTAAAGCTGGGCAGAGATTGGATGGAGTGCCGAAAGCCCTACAATGTGACGAGAGCCATGCTGATCTATAATCTGTGTCAAGTGATCTACAATTTGATTATGTTCAGCATCGTATGTATCACAAGGGTTATTCCAAATGCAGATTATCCGTAGAATTTTTTTTCGTAGGGCATCTATTATATGGTTATCAATCCGTTGTTCGATCTTTTTTGCGTGATGCCATTGTCGATGGATCATCCGAAAAAACAGACAGAACGCATAATGTACTATGCTTTCTTCATGAACAAGGTATTGGATCTTATGGACACTATATTCTTTGTGCTGCGTCGAAGCTATAAACAGATCACAACGCTCCATTTATTTCATCATACAATAATGGTAGGTGGCTTTTATATCTTGTATCGCATCTATGGCTCCGGAGGACAATACATCACAATGGGATTGTTCAACTCGTTCGTTCATTCTGTGATGTACTCCTACTACTTTGTGGCAGCGCTGTATCCACATCTAAAGGATGACCTCTGGTGGAAGAAGCACATTACCGACTTACAGATACTGCAGTTCATTTTGTTGCTACTGCAACCTGTTCAAGTGTTAATCCTTAGACCAAACTGCCCCATACCATGGGTAATGCAATTGCTCCAAATTATGATGTGTGGCACCATGGTAACAATGTTTAGCAAGTTCTATTATCACGCCTATCTGAGGAAGCCCAAGTGCAAAAAGCTACAGTAAAGTGTTCGAGCATTTACATTTTCATATCCACAGAAATAAACAAATTATATATGCGGCCATTTTGTCAACTTGGAATTTCTGGAGTTGGATTTGGGCTTTGATTCAAACATTCATTAGTTCATTTACAGGTTTGTTTCCGCAACTAGCCAGACCATTGCCAAAACTCTTTTTCTTTTAAAAATTTTAATGAATTTTGAAATTGACTAAATTGGAAAGTGCCTAAAAGCGCTGATGATTGGTTCTTCTCCCCAGGATGGGGGAGCTGATGTGTTTTAAATGGGTGAGAGAAAAGAGGGGGGGGGGTCTCGGTGTGCCAGCAAATAAGATCAGCATGCAAGGGTAAAATGAGATTTGCATTTTAATTTAGTGCCCCAGTGGAGGATCTGTTTCTTAACGGGTTCAGATGGCAAAAGAGAACATAATTTCGTTCCATTTCAGTCGTGTCAGATTACGGGTTTTGACTTTGTCAACCTCATTATTTAAAGAACCTCGACGACATCACCACCGAAAAATCTCCCCAGTATCAATCGGGAACCAGTAATCAATATCTTGGGACCGTCTGTTTAACGCCGAATCTAAACAGCAAAATTCGAGAAGCTTTTTCATGGCTAGTTACTTCACAGCTGGAGCCAACAGCTGGTGAAGGAGACACGTTGTTTTAGGGGGAACATCTAAGTAGCTCAAAAATAAAGTGGATTTTCAGAATTTTTTTTTGGCCAGTCGAAAATTTGTGAATGAGTTATTATAGTTGATACATTTACTAGAAATGGTTTTCGATTTTGTTGTATCAAAATCAAATTGGCGGTCGTGTATTATTTCTCCGTAGACCCTATTTTTCCGTGGCCGGACACATAACTCAAGCAAATCTTAACCGATCGATCAGAAATTTTGTCAGTAAATTGGAAATACCTGTGGCTATCGATCCTTGTAGGATTTTTTCGATATGTTGATTTTGGCGAAATGGTGAGTGTTTAATAAAAATGCGTTTAAAAAAAATAAAAACGTCTTTAAAAATGTTTAAAAAGTAAGCAAAGTATCGAAAAAATCCTACGAGAATCGATAGCAATAGGTATTTCCGATTTACTCACAAAATTTCACATGGATCGGTTAAGATTTGCTTGAGTTATGTGTCCATTTTAATTATATGGGGAGATGTCTCAACCTAGCTGAAAATAGGGCGCCATATACCGTGGCAGCGTCGTTACTGGCATCACGAAGGCAATGCTTCGAACACTGGCTGCAGTTAGCTGATAAACACGAAGTTGTGCTGAATTTAAACAACAGGGAATCATGGTTGGCTTCACAGGAACTTTTATTGCGAACAATAAATGAAAATAAGAGAGTGACCTACATGCAGCAAGCACAGCAGAGTATTACGCGCGAAACCTACAAGACACTGCAATATAATCTCTCTGAAAATAACTATTTCAACGACTGCCTTAGCATATTCACAATAGCAAATATCTTTAAGGCCAGAACTGAGACGCTTAAGCTTGGGTACCAGCCTCATTTTGCAAACGAGAACTGCACGTTATGCAACCTGCGGGTGCGTTAGGATATCTTCCATTTTTGCGCAATATGTCCAATTTTAAGCGAAATACGAGTAAACGCCTGGGGAAAACCGGTGCTGTCAAAGGAGGAATTGTCTACCATTCTAAATGGATCGAGCTGGAATACGCTGGGGCGCAACAAGCAACAAGATATAGGGACCAGTTCTAAAAAAATAGTCTAGTATGCTTAATCACAATCGGAAGGTGGAAGATCCACTATTCCGTGACGAGCGGGGAAGGTGGGTGGAGTAACCTGAAGAGAGTGAAGCATCTGGCTAAGCTAGGGATGCATAATGCAAACAGTAAAGATGTTGTATATTAAATGTAAACTAATTTATAAATGTTTTGAAGTTTTTAATCCAAGTTCGTTATATGTATTAATGTAAAACTAGAACATAAGTCTTCTTTGTACACTTTGCAAACATTTTTAGGCTGACGGCTAAACAAAGCCAAGCCGTTAAATAAATATATACTAATACTACTACTTCATCGATTTTGGAGCCATTGCCCACACCGTCGAGTTAAAGAAAATAAAAAGTTTGACACTTAGAAACTTTTGGTGGATTCAATTTTTGGTATGTTATTTTTAAGACCCTAAAGCATTATTTAAGCCAAAAAAAATTTCGATTTTCAAAAAAATTCTACTTAGAGTCCCCCCTTTTTTATTTGATGTTCCAGCAGGCCACACTCTATGCCACGCATCTTCTATCTATATATGGGCATTTCCACTCTGTCGAACCGTGACCGTCGTACAAATTGAAAATGAAAAAAAGTCAAATTATATCGAATTTTAAATTCGTTTTTTACTGTATAATATAGCTCTTAGCAAGCACTTTAATTAGTGTAAAAGTGTATGTCAAGTGAAATTCGGTTTCCAAAATAATGACAAATATTAATATTATATATTTATCATATTTATGTGGGAAAAATGTTATTTTTTATCCGATTGACTTGAAACTTGGTTTGTATGCAAAGTACGCGAAATAATTCGACACGTGTTTTCCCGAATTTGAAAATCCGCCCACGGGGAAAATGGCCGGAAAATTCTGCATCAAAAAAACTATTTTTCATCCGATTTGCTTGAATCTCGGTTTGTGGGGATAGAATACGAAATATTTCGAAATGTGACCTGACGGGCGGAAAATTCCCGGAAAATTCTGCATAAAAACAACTATTTTTCATCCGATTAGCTTCAAAATCGGTTTGTAAGAACAAAATGAGAATTCATTTGTGTTTTTTTTTTTCCGATGTTGGAAATACCGCCGGGATGCCCACAGGGAAGTGGATGGGATGTGGCAAGTTGTTTTATAAGTGGGTGGGATATGGGCGGGTAGTGGGTGGTATGTGGTTGGAATGTCTGTGGGAAGTGGGTGGGATGTGGATGGGATATAGGTGGGAAGTGGATGGGATGTGGGCGGGAAGTGGGAGGGATGTGGGTGGATAACGGGTGGAAGTTGTGTAAGAAGTGGATGGGGAGTGGGTGGAGTGGGATGGGGGTGGTAAGAACGCAGCAGCAAAGTCGTAACGGTGAAAAAGCAAAGTAATAAAACGTTGATTTCAAGCTTATGTATGTATGATCCGATTTCTGGGCTCTACAGAGGAAACAAATTTAGAGAATATTTTTAAGTTTGGTAAATATTTGACTCTCATAATTGATTTCAAACTGATTCTGATATTGGTTCTATACTGTTAAAGGCGCAGCGAAGCGCGACGGGCTTTTTGCTAGTAATATATCTTTATTTATTTAGGGAATTCAAGACTTTTCGTAAATTTACAAAAACTTTACATTTTTACAGAACTTATTCATATTTGTGCTTATTTCAAAAGTTTTTCCGGTATTTATTGGATACAAATGGAACATCTACTAAATCGACTACTACGATCCGGCATATCCGGATTCGGATTGACTTAGGCTATTTCGTACTTAAAATTTTATTCCGGCTGCCCTGATCAAATCATTCTTTTTAGGCTTAAAAATTTTCCAGCACGTTTATTTTTGCGGTGTATAAAACAAAGTCGGGTTACACCACTTATATCTCAATTAAAAACGCTCAAAATGCATATCGTTCCAAAAAAAAATATAGGATTGACATGTATAAGTGGGTGGGATATGGGCGGGTAGTGGGTGGTATGTGGTTGGAATGTCTGTGGCAAGTGGGTGGAATGTGTGTGGTAAGTGGATGGGAAGTGGGTGGGATATGGCCGGTAAGTGGGTGGTATGTGGTTGAAATGTCTGTGGGAAGTGGGTGGGATGTGGGCGGTAAGTGGGTGGGATGTAGATGGGATGTAGGAGGGAAGTGGGTGGTATGTGGGTGGGAAGTGGGTGGTAAGTGAAGGGGAAGTGGGTGGATTGTGGGCGGTAAGTGGGTGGTCTGTGGGTGGAAACTGTTTGGAAAGTTTGTGGGAATTGGGTGGAGAGTGGGTGGGATGTGGATGGGAAGTAGGTGTGCATTGGTTCTATACTGTTGAAGGCGCAGCGAAGCGCGACGGGTTATTGCTAGTAAAGTATATATATTCTTGATCAGCATGACGAGCTGAGTTGATATAGCTATGTCCGTCTGTCCGCCCGTCTGTCCGTCCGTCCGTCCGACCGTCTGTCCGTTTGTTTCTATGCTTTCTCCTCCGTCAATTTTAAAGCTATCTTAACCAAACTTTGCACGAAGTCTTTTGGTTCAAATATGCTGCACATTTGTCGGAACCGGCCGGATCGGATGACTATTGCATATAGCTGCCATAGGAACGATCGGTCGAAAAACTAGTTTTAGTTAGAAAAACTTTTTTGTCTTCAATGCTTTCGCTCCCAGCCCTCGAATTTATAATTTTTCTATGATTTCACATAATTTTAGATATAACAAAATCGGACAACTATATAGTAGAGCTGCCATACAAAAAATAGGTCAGAAAAAATTCTTAGTGAGAAAACTTTTTTGTTTTCAATGCTATCGCTCCCAAATTTTGTACAGATCAATATTATATACTACCACACAATTCCTTCAAGTTTGATTCAAATCGGATGACTATAGCATATAGCTGTCATAGGAACGATCGGTCCAAAATGTAGTTCCAGTGAGAAAAACTTTTTTGATTTTTTATATCATGCTCCAAGGGTATATAAACTTCGGTAGAGCCGAAGTTAGCTTCCCTCTATTTTTAGGCTTAAAATTTACCCGGCACTTTTTTTCCGATGTATAAAACAACGTGGTGTTACACCACTTATATCTCAAGAACGGCTGAACGGATTTTAAAAATCTTTGATATGTTGGGTTTGTTTCCTCCCCGAATAACAGAGCAGCAATTAAAAACTCGCAAAATGCAAATCGGTAAAAAAAATCGAGAAAATTTGCACAATGTTATTATTAGTTTAGATTTTCATCAAGATTCAATAGTTGGCAATTGTCGACGGGTAGATGGGACTCTTAGACTAAACGGTCAAAAAGGGAAATTTTCAAAATTATATTATTTCAGTCGGTACAAAGGGATAGAGTATTTTTAATAAGTGTATAAAAATAGAAAAAAGAAAGAAATAAATCCCAAAAAAAAATATATATTCTTGATCAGCATCAACAGCCGAGTCGATAGCCATGTTCCGTCTGTCCGTCCGTCTGTCCGTCCGTATGAACAAACAGATCTCAGAGATGGTAAGAGATAGAGGTTTGACATGTATGGGACAAATGCTTCTTATACTTGCAGGCAGATCAAGTTTATTTTCAATTTTTGCCACGCCCCTTCCCGCCCCCGCAATTTCGAAAAAACGTTATATCTCCCACAGTTTTGTAGATAGATGATTCGTACCTTCAGAGATAGTTATCATTAGAATCTACCTTTTGCCCAAGAAATACAAAGATCGGATGTGTGCGATTCTCAAAGTTAGTAAGAAAAAGTGTAATAAGGACGACTCCCACGCACACGCAAACAATACCGCATTGCATGCATCAAAGAAAAAAAAAATTAGAGAAAGAACACAGTGGCAGCGACGCATTCAGCATATACACCGGGTACAGAGTATGTTATAGTCGGGCTTGACCGA